>JADNRX010000223.1:0-90193 GCA_015501595.1 Hymenopellis radicata | reverse complement strand
GCTGCGTACTCCGCATTCGGAAGGAGGTGATGATAAAGCGTGCCTCATTGACAATTTGACGACAATGGGAGAGGAATTGTTCAATATGGTCGCGTTGGTTTTCAGCGTTCATGGTGGCAGGAAGGAAGAGCGTTTCAGAACATCACATGATGAAGGACAACAATAGCAAATAGTATTCCAAGACTACTCTACTGGAAAGCATGGGCAATGGCGCCTGTAATAAGGTTGCAAAGTCGCTCCCAGATAGCTCCTTGCCGAACATTAGTATGCGAATTTTTATCAGGATGATATACCTGCCATAGTATAAGTAGTGTTTGTCAGCGCGAAACCAAGAAACTCACCAGCATCAAGATTGCTTTCTGACGACGCTTCTCTTGTGGAGTACAGTGATATGTCCTCAATATGTGCTCCATTTCGGACCGGGTTGCTCCAGGCGGGAAGAAAATAGCCCCAGCCGCCCTCAGATCCATCTCTAGCTTGGCCTGAATTTCGCGAATAGGATGAGGCCACTGTGTGCGAAGGTCGCGCACGAAAACATCCCAACGAGCAGGCTTCCTGATGAAATCGGCCATACGCTGAAGGCGAGGGTCTTCCACGGTAACGATGAAGAGGCTGGAGGAGCACGTCGATCGCGGAACTGGAAAGTTGCTGTCCGAACGGTATCTGGAACAGAATGAGCCTTGAACTTAGAGTAGGGCGAAGAACTCACCGGGCACCAAGTAATCTAAATACCAGGTTTCGTCGGGGCCATCAGGACAAGGACCGAGATCTACCCAACATCAGAAGATTCACCCCAAACAGAATAGAGGATGCGTACTAGCGTCAAACTGCTTACAAGTGTCGATGGGCTCCTCATTGCCAGTCATCAGATTGAGCTTGACATCATCAGGATGCACAAAGCTAGGGCGAACTTGGTTGTAGTGCTTCGGAAAACTGTTAAGGACACTGTTAGTCATAATCATAGAGAGAGAAGAGTGCATACACGGAGGTAGTTGTGAAGTTTCCAGGCAACGGCAAGATAGAAGTCCCCGAATACCTTAGTAATGGCGTGATAGTGAGGTCCAACAGGCATCTTCATCAGGAGATAAGTGGCAATATATCCCAGATAGTCGAAGCCATAGGCGCCACGCCCGAGTACAGTAATGTACATCTGGGCGGGATCGGATGCATGACCTGCAAGGACACCTAGGTGCTCCTGTACAACGTCCGCCGTAATTGAAGGTTCAGATTCTAAAAGGGCTTTCAGCCCAGAGAGGCCCTTGTAGAACACCGAATCCTTGATACCGTGCAGCTACAGAATGATCAGTTTTGAATATTCAAAGGGATTAGAAAAAGCTTACCACGTTGTTGAAGAAGAGAGTTCGGTTGAAGCGAATCAAGCCTGCGAATTGGCGGAATCCGTTGGTGGGGAACCAGTACGCGCCGTCAACGTTTGCAGTGAAGTAGTCCATCAGAATACCTATATTACCTGCCAATGTCCCCAACGTCTCCAGTAGCTCTCTCAATCGTCATACGAGGACTGAGAGATCCCGGGAAGGAGGGACAGACGTACAGCCATGCTCGACATCTGCTGAATAACATCGCCAACATAGCCGATCCCCTGAGAGCCTAATCGAAACATATTGACGAAAGATGTGTTGTCCTCAATAGGATGGTCGGGAGCCTCCCGAATGCGCTCTGCCTCAGTATTAAAGGGGGCAAACGCGTCCAGGTAGTCTTCGTTGGTGATCAAAAGGGTAATCGCAAGATCTGGGTTCTTGGCAAAAACGTCCGTACTGGTAAGGAGGCGGTTGATGTTGTCGATGCAGCCGGTGACTGAAGTAAACTTGAAATAGACACTTGTCATGGCAGTAGCAGACTATTAGGTCATGAGCGTTGAAGTAGAGAGATAAATAAAAAACATACCCATCTCCCACCGGCACCATAGCTACTATCATGACGGGTGCCCGGAATGAAAGGACTATAGGTGTTCATCATCTGCCGCGCCAGAGTCGCGACCTCCTTAGGCTGAGATAACTGACGCTATTCCACAAAAGCTTTAGACTTGTGTAGGATTCATGAAGGAGTTCATACCTTGGGTAAAGGGCACTTCGGGCCAGCCGGCACAGGAGAGGCAGAACGAGCACGCGGTGAACCAGGGATCGGTGAGTCTTCCTTAGGTTGTTCATCACGTTTCTTCTTAGCGGCGCGGGTATTCGGGGACTCCTGCTGTGGAGGCGTAGGTGATGGTGAACGGCGACGCTAACAAACTCTGTTCAGTTCTGAATCAACTGTTTTGAGATAAAAGTACCTTCTTGCTTGTCTTTTCCTTTGGCGGCTTGGCATTTGGGTCAAAAGAGTGAGATCCTCGTATTTCTGCTCAAGAACGATGTAAATGTAAAGCTGTGATTCGGTTACAGGCATGCCAGACGGTTGAGAGCGTGTATAAGCACTTGTCAAAGAGGTAAGGCAAAGTCAACAGAGCGACCTAGGGAGAGCTTACCTCTTCAAGTCCGCGTATGACGCCCTTCCGGACTGGAATCTATCTGTAGGTCGTAATTTGCTAGGCGCTCCTTTCGCGTGTTGGGCAGCTAATTCGCAGAGCTGGAAAGGAAAGTGATCCTCCTCGTTGGCGTCTCCGGGCGTGGGTGTCCTCTTGATGTGGCTGAAGCTCTGGAGTATGGCGTCGACTGTCTCAGATGTACAACCTGGGTTGTGGAGAGTAAGGTTTCGAACATAGTCATTCTCTGGTAGGGCCAGCGTCTCATACATGGCCTTGTTCGGGCGAGGAGCTTCTCCAGCATGCACCTTGGCCGTGTGAGGAACCAGAATGCAAATGACAGTGATGGGTTTGGAGGTATCGATCTTTTTCTTCTTCTTGGGATGTACTGGGTCGCGTCCGGTCGTGTTTTTTAATTGGGTCTTGATTTTCTGCAGTGGGTGAGTACAAGTCATGAGCGAAAGCAAAGCACACACCTCTTCAGCTGGGTCAAACCGTTTCCTCTTATTCCCGCCATTTCCACCGGTCGCATCTTTGTCGGCGTCTTTGTCGGTGTCCACTCGAATGCCCGCCTTCTCACATTCAGCCAGCCGTTTGGCAGAACGCTCCTTTGAGGCCTGGAGGAAAGGATTTTCGGGAGCTTGGGTGAAAGCGTGGTCTTTGAAGCCCTTCCAAGAGCCACCCTTGTGGAAGGGTTCTCCTTTCGAGGAGGTCGAGGAAGTCGACGAGTTAGGGCGAGACGCGTGCAGGGTATCCTTGGTAGTGCCTTGGAAACCAGAAGTGTTGACCTTGTTGAAGTCCTACGCGTCTGTTAGCTAAAATAGAACATTGACATGAGGGTCTGAACCAACCTTAGGGGGATCCACGGGAATAGGGGTTGAGTCTGTTTTGGGTTCGGTGGCAGTGCTGGTCTGTGGCGCAGGCTAGAAATATAAGAATGTTAAGTATGAACCGTGGCATGTATAATAATACAACATACCCTTGGCCGAATATTATGAGTGCGCAACTTACAGCCGCAGTCGCAGTTGTCGCTCGGCTTCCACTCCTTTTTCGGCTTGCCCTCCACGTCGGCGTAGTGACAATGCTCCGGGCACTTGTCATGACAAGAGGTCCCCTCGACCAGAAGGTAGAAGTCGGTGTTTGAAGAGTCCATAGTTGCAGTAGGGATGAGAGTTTTTATTTTCGATCCACCAGCTACATGCAGCCTTTATACCTTTCCTCACTCAAAGACTGCAAATAATGTCGCCAAAGAGCCCTCATTGATAAACAGAGCTACAAAATATTTGGTACTACGCTACACTGCACAAACATGCCACCAGTGTGGCCCATCTATTCGAGGATGCTTTCTAAACTGCCAAAAATGACAGGTGTTCCCCGTCACAGATGACCCAGTGCTATTGTGGGCTCCACAGGACAATAACTCCTCCTTTGTTCTGCGGCTACTCAAGAATACAGTGCCGCTACGGCCGTGCACGAGCTATACAAGGTAACTACCGAAATACGCGCCTTTGTGCGGAACGTTCGCGTACCAGACACAATATCGGCGATATACGGTCAAGGCGGCAGAGGAAACTGCGGACGACGTTAGGAAACCTTGTATAAGTAAGAGTGTAGAAGACTTACCCAACCCAACCGTCATGCGAACACAGCACTGTAACAAGAAGCGTATGGAACTGTTCTTGAACCAGAGAACGTGGATTCAAAGGCGAGTCCGGCGTGGTACCGAGGCAAGTCGTTCCGTTGAAGGCGGTTACTGCTCTCTAGCCCCAAAAAGTCTGAAACATTGTCAACAAAGACGTCAGCGAGAAGAGCGAAGGAAGGAATACCGTACCAGAGGGTGGAAGGCGACATCGGATGGAGGGACCTAGAGGCAGGAAAGACGATGGCGAGGACGCGCAAATCAGGACGGCGCGACACCCTGTTCAACGCGACAACGCGAATGAAGACCAGTTCAACCCAGTTCAACGTGACAGTACACCGACCAGGCGGACACGATGATGAGCCCACGATGATGAGCTCGCGATCCGGACATAGGCTGCAATATGACGACAGACAGCGTCGACAATAGCTTGGCGGCAGGTGGTGAACCGGGAACGCGTCTGTCGGGAGGCGAAGCTGACGCGATGAGGGTAGAGGCAGGTGCGCGGCGCGAGATCAGGGATGGAGGAGGCGATGGCCGATGGAACAGTCTTGACAATGGTCGAAGGGTCCTGTGTCGGCCGGGACGATCGCAGGCGACGAGCAAGGGTAAGACATCCTGGTAGCCTGTGGAGGAGGGCCATGTACTCTGAAGTCCTCTCATCATTATGGCAGCACAATGAAACCTATGGTTACACACCTTTAACCCTATTCACCACCACTGCTGTTGTCGACGCGGGTTGGGTTGACCCTCGTTTATTGTTGACCGTGTTTGTTGATGGTGGGCAGTGGCAAGGCGAGTAGCGAGGCGGTCACATTCTGTGATGACGTCGGGAGGGTACGGGCGATGAGCGCTGGGGCGCCTGGAGGGCGTGGGAGGACTACGACTAGTTGTAGTCCTCCCACGGTAGGATGTGGGCACTGGGAAACGCGGTACGCGTCGAAGGTATAGGTGTAACGTGATCTGGTTGAGCTGGTGTCAACAGACCCCAGTCCAATATGAACAAACAACGCGTTCAGCGGTCCGGGTCTACTTCTCCCGCGGTCACCTTCCCGTCGTCTCACCCAGCGAGCACCCTCTCACCTTCCTCCTGTCTGCCACCATGCCTGAGCCTGGTGAGCTGCGTCTTCCTGTTCAAGGACGACAACGCCATTGCGCGCCCCGGAAAGAGCAGCTAGTCGACGACGATGTCGACCATGGCAAGCTCTGGACGAAGCACTATGGACGACGCCGAGTCACAGTGATCTCGTCATACCAACACAGACCATCACAGGCGTCCTTTACCGTACCACGCCCAACCACGCCCAACCACGCCCACGTCGGACATTTCCTCTCGTTTCTCTGAACTCGACATCGCCGACCATCCCACAGTCGCCGTTTTGTCTCGCGCTGGAGCCAGGGTTCATATGAACAAACATTGAATTTGCAATCCCAGGTTCGTCGTCTCTCACCTTTTAAAGGTCGACTGATCGCTGTTGCACTTGCAGATCTTCTCTCTAACATCCTTTCCAGATCTGGGCCTTGGGACGTTTTCACGATCGTATCTGCTGGTGCGTCGTTGCTGCTGCTTTTCCTCTCTAGACTCATCCCCGCTTTGGAGCCTGGTAGAAATCAAGACCTATTTTCGTGTCCTGATGTCCTGACGCGCTCTCCAGCTGGCAAAATATCCCTTCCCTCCACCATCCTTCAATCCTATGACCTTGGCGGTCAACGCGGAATACGCAACATATGGCCGCGATACTATGACGACTGCCACGCCGTTGCCTATGTTATTGACGCCGACGACGGAGAGCGTCTCAGCGAAGGCTGGGAAGTATTCGGTATGTCTTCCAGCTCCTGGATTGCAAGTTTGAACCCAAGAAGCACTGTAGATACCGTACTCTCCGCTCCCCAGATGCTTGGACTACCCTTGCTGTTGCTGGCCAACAAACAAGACTCGCCACAAGGTTTGTCAGTGGAGGAGATACGACATGACTCCGAGGATTGGTATCAGCGAAAGATTGAGAGCTCACGCCGTGACCGGCATGGAGACGGAGATGCGGCGAGGCGAGAGCGTATAGCGAGCTTAGATGTTTCACGTCACGACAGCTGCAGGACAAGGTCGCTGAAGCGTACGTCACGTCTCGCCCCTCGTATTTGTGCTCACCGCCCTGTAGCCAGCTTTGACCAGCTTTGACGCCGGGCTAGTTTGCAAGACTCGTTCAACGGGACGATCGTGACTGGGGCCGAAGCGAACTTGTTATCCTACCTCTCCACCGACGTCGCACACCACACCTCGTACCTTCTCTACTAGAATTATCCATCATTGTTGTTTACTTGTATTCATCATTTACCTATCCCAACTCAAACTCCATAATACTATTATTAATACCAACTTGTGCATATGGAGTCGAGAGGCACGTCCTGTCTGAAGAATCGACGCGTGTGTGTTCAACATATGAATTTGCAGGGTCCACCCTTCTCGCCTTCTTACCACGACGATCACTGCTTCTAATGGACGAACTCGATGGCGAGTCACTGCGCGTCTTGCAGCAGATTCTCTCGGACAATGAGAGCCTGTTGACTCCAGGACTGTTGAGTTTTCAGGCCAAACTGAAAAGTGGTTCAAGCATGGGTCCAGGTGTGTTTTGGTCTTCTCTCTTTTCGAACATGCTCCCATATCTGGACAATAGGATTCACTCTCCCAACTCCCTCATCCACTCCTCTTCGTCAGCGACACGTAGAGTCAGACGAGTCAGACGCGGAGGCGGAGTCGAATGTGGACTCAGACGCGTCCTATGATGCGGCGGCGGCCGTGGCACTGGCTAAATGGCGCGAGCGCAATGTTCGGCGCGCTGCTGACAGGCGCCGAAATAAGCGGCGAAATAAGCGGCGCCGACTGGATTCGAACGACGAAGAGTACAGGCCGGAACGCGGTCGGACTGCAGAAGCGGGCCAACGACGTAGACGCCGACGCCCACGCCGCAGCAATTCCAGTTGCCACCGTGGTGGTGTTGTCCTCCCTCCTCTAAACGTTGTCACCATGAATGTAGAGGCAGGCGATCATATGAATGCATCTCCCTCTAGCCCAGTGGCCAGTTCCTCCAATCACGAGTCCTCCGCCTCAAACGGCGTACCCTCCTCCTCGTCCAACGTACCCTCCTCTGGTCCCTACACAATGTACGCGGAGCCATACCTGACACCCATCAAGCCGGTGTTTCTTCGAGCTGTAGCACGCGTCGCAGGACAAGGGCTAAAGCTTCTGGAGGATCATGATTATCGCGCAACATGGGTCGGTGACGTCCTGAGCGGCAAGATGTTGGCATTTGGAGAGGGTAGTGATCTTGCCTTTGTCTCCAACCGTTGCTATCTCGCAGAGAAGAACGTGGCCTGCGCTCAATTCGCGCGAATTATAGCCATGGTGGCGTTGGCTGGAAAAATACAATCGTGCAAGACTGAGTAAGTTTAGTTTCGCATCTCACAACATGTTCACATTGCTAACATGGGTTCAGTGACAGAGCGGGTTATTTAACAAGCATCTGGCAACGTTTCGTTGAGCCGCACAATCCACGATACACCTTCAATGCTTGGCGTCGCTGGCATACGATTGGGGTGACTTGGGCAAGATGGGGTCAAGCTGGTGGCGTCTACTTGATGCTCTTGGTTGTACATGCGAAAGAAGTCTCCGCCTTTGAAAAGGCCAGTTTTCAGGACATTTCCAAAGTCGCTTATATATTGCGACGACTTACAGAAGGTCGGCATCTTCGCGCATTTGGAAAGCACTCTAACTTTGTCTATAGGCCTACCTATATCTCCACTCGTTCGCCATATCTTCCGACCGCTTCTCGATCGTCTTCGACAAGAGTTCCCCTTGAATACAGTTCAGCTCTTGGACGCCAACGTGCTGGGTATTGTCAAGGACAATGTAGACCTTCAATATTGGTCTTCGTCGGACAAGTTCTTCGGAGCATTTAAAATGAAGTCAGTTTCTCCTGTATCGTTTGTTTTCTGTTATTAATAGGCAACAAGTTCTTTCACCCTCCCGGAGCGTATACCTCTCGCTTTAGATGAACCATCTCTAGAACCAGATCCACCATCGTCGATTCCAACCCCACCGTTAACCCCAGCATCACCATACAGATTATCTTCTAGCCCTGCATCTCCTTCTAAGGGTGTTCATTGGAATGATGTCTTGACCGTCATAGCTCGCGTTCAAGGGCCCAACCATCACAAGGTGCCGACTTGCTTGAATCTCGCCTTACCACAAAATGCCTTCACGCTGCGCGGTGCCTCATCTTCCACCACCATGACGTATACAGAAAAGCGGCGGGCACTCGCCTCATTGGCTCTGGAGCCTTCGGACCTACCGGAATTCGAAGAGCAGGTGTGTTTCATCCTGCATTAATTTTTGCCCGCATGTTGAGTTTGGTTATAGCTGAAGAAGCAGCTGTTGAGGGGTTATCGGGTAGATCCTGCTCGCTATGTCTTGCTCGACAGACACAAGCTTGGTCTAGAGTGAGTATACTTTTCTGTAACTTTCTGAGCATGTAACCAAGAAAGATAGATCCGACAAGTTTCTCCACCTGATGGATATTCACAATCAGCCATTCGCCATTTCGCTTCCTCCGGTGCCCAAGCAGCATCGCGATAACCTTATGGCCTTTCTTGAGGCTGCGTTCCCCGACGTCATCCAGAATCAGGACTCACGGAACGGTACACGCCCACATAGGTTTCATGCCCTGCATTGCACTATGTACAATCGATCTGCGCGCCGGGTATGTCCTTATCCTTCCTTCTACGATTCGGGGACTAGAATACTGAGGGTGTATATAGGGCCATGACGCGCCTGTGGATGGTGTAGATGATGCTTGGCGCATGGACAAGACAGGGCAGAAACGCTCCGACATCTTTCAGAGCATGCCTCGAATGGCAAAAGAGGCCACTTCCGATGAGCGGTGGGATACCTTAAGGGAGTTATTACAGCCAATCAGCGACTTTCTAACGGAGCAGGTGTGTTTTTACATATTCGATACACACATGCTGAACCTTGTTAGATGCGAATTCTCATTCCCGACTTCACTGTACTGGACGCCTATATTGATTTCCTACCTGGCTGCCCTCAACCTTCAGTATACCATTTCGGCGGTGTGGTTGTCAACTTCAACGCCTGCTCACGAGGCCATCGGGACCATGGTGATCAGAACATATGTCTGGTTCTGAGCGCCCATGAGGGTACTGGGGCGGAACTAGTTATGGAGGAGCCGGGACTTGTGGTGCGAACATATACAGGGGATTCCCTGGTCTTCCAGTCGTGCCGTATCACGCATTTCAATTTGCATTACACTGGGAAGCGTGCTTCCATTGTGTTCCATAGCGATCGGGATGGCTCAGCCTGGGCGAAGGACAGAAACGGTTGGGGTAACAAGACGTACTTCTATTAATATGCATATTTTAAAATATCGAGTTTATTAATCATCCTCTTTTGGTCAATACGCCGCGTTCAGTCATGTAACGGTCACCAGGAGGAGACTCGAACGTGAGACTCCCGAAAGTAAGAGTAAAAAGTTGGATCACTGAGAAGTGAGACCAGTCCTACTTGAGCACTTTCTGAAAAGTGAGATTGTGGGCCAACTGAAAGTAAAACTTTTCGTCCACAAAAGTAAGAAAGTAAGAGTAAAACCGTTCTGGATTTTTCCCCAGCATTACCCCCATAAGAGGGCTCCTGGGCGCCCCCAAAACCACTTACATCAAGCGCGCCCAAGGAGACGCCATCGCCCACTTTTTTCGCCTGTCCGGGACGCATCCGATTACCCTTTCCTTCGTCGCATCAGGGAACCTAAGCGCTGAAGACCGGCCAGAAGCATTCGAGCGGGTGGAGCAATCGTCCGTATTTCCCTCGTGAGATGTGCCCTGGGCCGCTGCCGCGAATTCACGATTGGTGCATTCGGAAGAAATTCAATAACGTGATTTCTGACTTGCTGCGTGGAATGGCGCTTCCCATGTTGCGGGATGTATCTTTCTATGGGTCGGCCAGGTGGTGGGACGGCTCGCATGCGCTCGAGTTGCTCCTCGCCAGCGCACCCGGTATCCGACGGATTTACCTTTCTGCAACCGTCCTCGATATCCCTCTTGCCCACCTTGAATGGGCGCACACTATCCGCGAGTTCCAACTTGGTCACTATTGGCCCACGTTGCCTGGAGAGAGTATCCCGGAACGATTTCCCAACATCTCGAATCTTTCCATCGTTGCAGGCAGCACGTTCGACCACCAACGCCAAGATCATATTGGTCTCCGCAATGTGCTGAGCGGCCTACGCCACCTCACATCGTTGTCCCTTTACATGCACTACGTGTCCCAGAAATACGTGTTGGAGGCGGTTAAACTTGCCGATGTAGACATCCCTACACTCGAGGAACTCAGCATTGTCTACACTGAAACCGTCCAGTACCCTGTTGACGAGTCGGGCTTCGTCCACCTCATCCACCGTGCGTCTCTTAAGACGCTGCGTCTTCTACATGTCCCCATCCGCAGCGCTAGTCTCCTCAACCTTCTCCAACCCGCCGAACCCACCCTCCGCGTTCTGATCGTCTCCGAACCACTCGCCACGATTACGCCATACTGTCCCCTTTCTCCCACATTTCTCGCTCAGATGCATGATAAGTCCTTCCTGCCGAAGTTGACCTCGCTCCACCTGGTGTGGAACCACGTCGTAGATGAGACGTCTGTCGTTGCTATGCTTGAGCATAGAGCTTTCGACGAGGTCTCTGTGGGTTGCGGGATGTCATTTGAGGGTATGGAAGAAGTGGTGAAGAGGAGAGTGTTACGGTTGAATGTCGCGCGCCCGCCTGTTCTTAGGGAGCCTTACGGAACGGGAATGGACGAGAAGCCCTTTCTCATCTTTACCATGTATGAACATGCTTCTTTTCGTTATCTTGACTTCTTACGGCTCGCTGATGGTGCTTGGGGGTGCTACCCTAGCCTAGCGTTCGGACTTTGAAACTCGCGTGGTCACCCGAAAGGGGGATCTTATTCCCACGTACTCGCCCATTTACTACTCATCGTTTACCACCATGTATGCGCAATAACTTGTCAATAATACGTGTTCCGTCGCGCCACCCACCGTCTCCACACACCTCTATTTTTTCTTTTGAATTTTGTCCACACAACTGCGTATCTGGTTGCGCCCCGACAGCTGCCTTTACATCCGGAGTCTTGAACAGCACGGGTGCCCTTGTTTCGTAGTACGCTCACTGTGGATTTCAGGTACGCTAATTTTTTCCCTGTCGTAGCAGATTAGAACTGACTCTGTTCACTTTAGATGACGGACCCTATCACAGTAGTATCTTTACCGCATGTGGATGATCGCGTTAACGCGTCCGCCGCTACTGCCCACAACGCGTCGACTTTCAATGGACACTGTCCTCCTCCCTCCTCCTCAAATATGAATGTATTGTCAGCAAATTTCGCGTCTATTGCAGGTCAGTTATGTAATCTGACCTCGAGGCAGACTGCTGATAACTTCACATATAATCCTCTACCCCGGGACCAATCTCCTCCCTCCCACCATCCTCAGTACCAGTCGCAGCAAATCCCAAGCGTCAGCGCGGCCGTCCCCGAAAGTCTCCAGCAGCAAAACCTCCGGCAGAGAAGAAGAAACACGGACGTCCGCGAAAGGAGGTTATTACTGGTCTCGAGCCGCCGCCACCGAAAAGAAAGCGAGGTCGTCCTCGTAAGGAGCCAGCAGAGGAGTCTGCTGCTGCCGTTCCTGCTGCTCAGCGCTGGCGTCGGACGGAAGTCGTCCCATTAATTAAAACGGTATGTCTGCCCAATCGCTTTTAAATATTTTCACTCACATTTCGGGAATTTAGACCATTCGAGGCACTAACTACAACGCCTCTGCTGCCCCCATCTTTAATTTAACCACACCTGCAACCTCCACTCCAACCCCCGCGCCAATCCCCTCAAATAACAACATGACCCCTTCTGAAAATCTGTCCACCGAGCACCACACCTCGCCACCTCCTGACGACTTCATTATTCCTCCGCGCGCACCTCGCATTATCGACGAATCTCATGGCGGTATTGACGACGATGATCCTGATGATCCTGATGATGTTGCCGATGCACGTCAGTCACCTTCTGACGACAATGGGACGTCGTCTAATGCTGCACGCCAACCTCCTCCGCATGTCATGAAGGCTTTCGAGAGTGTTATGCAGAAAGTCCGGAAGTCTGTTGTTGGTCATGGTGCTAGCACGCGCGTTACGATCTACGACGAACTGGGCTCATTTAGTATGCCCTATGTAGACCCTTTCTTTCTTCTCCAGCGACAACACCTTGATCCGTATGGCGGCAGCAGCGACTGGGCGACCAACCTGAGCACAGCGCCGCCGCCGCATTGGCCAGAAAGACTTACTGGACACTTGGGAACCACTACCAGAAGGGATACTGCGGGGTGAGGTAATGCTCGATGGCATCGAAGTTGGAGTCGCTCACGAAGGCATTCCATCTCAGACGATAAGAACGGAAAGAAAAATTTGGTTCCTCGCCTTCCGTGCATCTGTCGGTTGGCTTCCGAAAAGGGTGCGATGATCACTTCTTCTTCTTCAGGGGACCGAACACGATTTACAACACGAACCTCCGGCCGCAGAAACACCAGAGAGGTCCGTGTCCCACTCTTTTATGTGATTGAATGAATGTCTTTTGTTACTATCCCTTCAACTCAGTGCACAATGGACAATGGCGCAGGCTTCCTTGCATCTTCAGCCATTCTTACGCATCGTTGGCTGTAAAATTGCAACGATACTCTTCTGCGAGGCGAGGCGTTCCTTCTTTCGGCTTGAAAATAGTTGTGGCATTACGACCGTTCTAAGTACTTTGACAGATCCAACGTGCACTCCAAGTGCAATTCTACTGTCTTCCATTTACTTCACCGGTGTGTGGAGTTACGACTGCACGAGATTCCTGTCAACCGACCAAATTCTGACATTAAGCTACTAATAAGGTCGATTCGTTCGACAAAGCGCTTTGTCGTCCAGGCCGTATGGACGTACAGTTCAAGCTGACTACCAAGTACCAGGCTAGGGAAGTGGTTCTACAAACCAAAAACGTCCAACCCCAGAAGAACATAACGGTGATCAGGACGAACTCTTGGAGAAGGACACTTCATCCGACTCCTGTACTTCTAGCGAGTCTCAGTCAACGTCCCTTCTATCGTCAATCACACTACTTGGGGATGCCCACGAGGACACGGACCTCCAAATATCGGACCATCTCCTACAAAAGCTAGCCGACCTATTTGCGGAGGCGATTCCTGAAGAGAAGGTGTCTAAGCCCAGCCGTTGCAGTCGGCGTATGAGCGCGTGGCTGGAGAAAGAATTCCCAGTCCGTGAGGTGGGCACGAATAATCAAGAGTATTCTCGCACCATAAAAGCCAGCGTTACGAGCCAGTTATACAACCACCTCCACCAAATCACCCTTGACGCAGAATTTAGTTCAAACCATAGTGAGAAACTATCACGTCTTTTTTCCCAGGGCTCATTCCTCCCTTTCTCCAGTCTTCCATCATGCAACTCTCCACCCGCTTCGCATTCGTCGCGTCGTTCATCGGCCTTCTTCCAGCGACGCGCGCTTTAGTCGGGTCGAGTTGGTCTGTAACCAACGTGCCCACCAGCGGGCTCACAGATATCACCTTCCCCATCACCATCGTCGAGGCGGACCACATCTCCGGCTACTACTTCGCGCAGCAGTTCGCGTTCGTGGGGCTCTCGGACGTCGGATACACGGGCATCCAGCCGCGCCCCAACAGCGGCGGCAAGGCCGTCCTACACGGCGTATTCTCGAGCTTCGTGCCCGGGAGCACCACGGACGACAAGAACTGCCACTCCGGTGCGGACGGTGGCGCTGGAGTGTCGTGCTCCGTTGAGTGGAATGGGGTGTACAACCGCACGTACAACTACGAGGTGGCCAGCCCGGGGAACGCCGTTGGGTCGGTACCGCGGTCGACACCGTCGACGGCACGCGTGTGCACATTGGGAGCTATACGCTCCCAGCGGGCTCGGGTGGCATTAAGAGCAGCCAACAGGGCTTCGTCGAGTGGTACCCCTGGAACGGCGGAGAGCCCCCGAACCACTGCGCGCGCCTCCCGTACCAGAAGACCATCTTTGGGAACCCGCGCACTACTCACACAGGCTCCGTTGGGACGCAGAGCCTGTCCTATGAATACGGAGACTGCGTGGGCAAAGTCGCATTCCACACCGAAAAAGTTGCGTCGGGCGTGGTAAATAATTGCGGGTTCCGGGGTCAGAGTGGGTTCCTCGACGATAGCGAGTAGTTGTAGGGCGGGCCGCGGGCAAATACTCTTGATGAATGTTTTCTTGATAAATCGAATTTCGACCGAGTTACTGTGATGCAGGAGAAAAAACCTAGCCCAGAGTGCCTAGAGGTGCGTACTTTCAGTGTTAACAAGTGCCTGGATTGCGCAGTCTGTGGTTGGGAGAAAGACGCCGAAGTGGTTTCGATCAACCATCTCATGTCCGCCGGTGAGAGAGAACGAAGCCAACGATGGCAAAGCGCGACAATGTTGAGGTCAGCGTGTTATCGCTCCCAAGATTCGGGCTTATATTATCGCGGCGAGATTTACAAGAGGGCAGCCATCGCAAGCTGTAGTTAAGCAATCAAGGTGGTGGAATCAGGTCAAGGAAGTGTAAAAGCTAGTGGGCTGGAAAATGACCACCATGGTGTCGTGGGAACTTCTGACAAACAAGTTTATTCCGCCGTCGGCATCTACGTTGCTCTTACAGTCAACGTCCACGACTTCAACTCATACTTGATTGATGCATCCATCCATACTCCCTGCAGAACTATGGGACTCCATTTTCTCAGAATGCAAGAATACTCCCCTATGCCTCTCCCAAATCTGCTCCCATCTCCGAACGACGGTGCACACCAACTCCAAGCTCTGGTCCGTCATAAAGATAAACGTCTACTACAAAAGGGGCTCCAGGGGCGGCCTGCAAGATAACGCCGCCTACATCGCGCACGCCCAAGCAGACGGCATCGCCCAGTTTCTTCACCTATCCGGGACGCATCCGATTACCCTTATCTTCGTCCCCTCGGTGTTCATGATCACTGGCGTGGACTGGCCAGCAGATTTCGATCGCGCCGCGCGGTCGCACGTATTTCCTCTTGTGAGATGCGCCCTGGGCCGCTGCCGCGAAGTTAAGATTGGTGCAAAGTTCGCAGGCCAGAAGTTCAATGACGTGATTTCTGACTTGCTGCGTGGTATGGCGCTTCCTATGTTGCGGGACGTGTCTTTTCATGGGTCGGAGTGGGACGTCTCGTATGCGCTCGAGCGTCTCCTCGCCGGTGCACCTAATATCCAGCGGATCTACTTATCCTCAGACGTCCTTGACATTCCTCCTGCCCACCTTGAATGGGCGCACACTATCCGCGAGTTCCGACTTGGTCGCTGTTGGACCACGTCGCCTGGACATAGTATCCCGGAACAATTTCCCAACGTTTCGAATCTTTCCATCATTACAGACATGACGGTTGACCGCAGACTCCAAGATCCTGTTGGACTCCGGAATGTGCTAAGCGGCCTACGCCGCCTCACATCGTTGTCCCTGTACATGGACTACGTGTCCCAGAAGTACGTGTTGGAGGCGTTCAAACTTCGGGATGTAGACATCCCTACACTCAAGGAACTCAGCATCGTTTACACTGAAACCGCGGTCCAGTACCCCATTGACGAATCTGGCTTCGTCCGCCTCATCCACCGTGCGTCTCTTAAGACGCTGCGTCTTCTACATGTCCCATCCGCAGTGCTAGTCTCCTCGACCTTCTCCAACCCGTTCAACCCACCCTCCGCGTTCTGATCGTCTCCGAACCACTCGCCACGATTACGCCATACTGTCCCCTTTCTCCCGCATTTCTCGGTCAGATGCATGATAAGTCCTTCCTGCCGATGTTGACCTCGCTCCACCTGGTGTGGAACCACGTTGTAGATGAGATGTCTGTCGTTGATATGCTTGAGCATAGGGCTTTCGACGAGGTTTCTGTGGGTCGCGGTTTGCCGTTTGAGGGTATGGAAGAAGAGGTGAAGAGGAGAGTGTTACAGCTGAATGTCGCGTACCCGCCTGTTCTTAGGGAGCCTTACGGAACGGAGATATGAAGATCACCCTCGGAAATGCACTAGATACAGTTGTTCAAGAAATATTACTACAACACCCTTTCAAAGTTCAACTGTACACATTTGCATGTACTTACTTCTTCTGCTTGGTTCAAATTGAGATTTTTTTTGTGATACAATCATACACTCTCTTCGTAAATGGGCCAATAACACTGCTATCAATAATGAAAGACTCCGCTCTCCAATATGTGCTGTTGTGGTTTGGTTCTGGTGGAAGGAGAGGCTGGACCATAGGCGGTTATGTAAGCATCAGCCTCTTGATGTCCAACTACCACCACGCCGCGTACGACGACGACGACGAGCTGGCAAGGTTAGTAGCGTGTCGCCGACGATGGCGATGTATACTTACTCACTATCCGATAGGGCTATTGCCATGAGCCTGGCGACCCAGTCGCACGTTACACCCGCTACGCCAGTCGACGCGTCCATTATTGGCGACAGCGAGCAGGACGAGCTAGAACAGTTAGTCTGCCTACTGCGATGACTTTAACCTCTAAGATTTCGTATAGGGCAATAGCACTGAGCCTTCAAGGCAAGCCGCATCTTCCCCGCAAACGCACTGCCGACGTGATTGTCATTAGCGACGACGACGAGCCGCCGACGGCGACTAATACCCCCTGCTCCAAAGCTGCACCGACGTCTAACCTCACCGGCTTCCTCGCTGACAGGGCGCAGTTGGAAAAGGAACGTCTTGGACGCCAGCGTGTCAGGAATCGCGAGCAGGAATGCCGAGAACGCGCCAGAAAGTATCGGCGCACCGCCGGTTTGGATGATGACGATGCCGGCAGCGATGGAGAAGTCCCCACCAAGCTTCAGCCGACAGTAACTCTTAAAAGTACTGCACCCCTTCGACTAAAGAGGACCTCTTCTTTGACGGCGAACTACGTCCAACTATTGTTCATACTTCCCATCCGCGTAAGGATAAAAAGGATGTCTTTACACTGCCGCAGGTTTTGGGCAAGGTGCGGTTCCGACGCGTCTTATTTCTTTTGATTGACGGCCTTCCAGAAATCGGACATATCCTTCGCTATACTCTCTTCGTTTGTGAGCGAGATCAACTGGATCCGTGGTCATTTTGATTCCTCCACCCCCGTCGTATTCGTTACTTGTGGCGAGAATAACACGACACAAACCACAACTCGGCGTATCTGCTCAAATTGGATCGAGGTCACACCCAAGCTCGGACACATGGGCTGTTTCCACATGAAATTTATGCTGGTACGTGTTTTTTTGGACCATAGATCTACACGCTTATTGCGAATAGATATTTTACAAAACTGGACGCCTTCGCGTGGTGATATCGACGGCCAACCTCATCCTAATGGACTATGGGGAAATGGAAAACGTGAGTTTGTTTCGCAACTATTCGTTCCTCGACTGAGCGTCTCCAGCTGGTCTGGCTACAAGACATACCCCCACGACCCACTCCGATAGCCCATGATCCAAAGAGCGCAACGAAACTGGACGACTTTCCGAGTGTCCTACAATCTACCTTGCATGCCATTGGCGTCAAGGACGTGTTGGACAACTCCCGCGGGACGCTGCCCATCACTGTTATCGAGGACTTGCGCTGCCGATGGGACTGGTCAAAAGTTAACGTCCAACTCGTACCCTCTATCGCGGGAAAACACACAGGTACACGCACATGTGTCGTGTTCATTCATCAACTTTCTCACCTCTCCTAGGTGTAAACATAAACGCCTTTGGCCATACTCGTCTAATGAAAGCGGTTCGGAATCTGGGTATGACGAGGAAGCCGGGTAGGCTGGCGCTGGAATGTCTGGTTAGCATCGCTGGCTCTGCTTATATCCCTGACTGATATCCTCTTCGCTAGAGTTCGTCCCTCGGTAGTTTCAGCACGGCCTGGCTAAACGAATTTTACAACTCTGCACTCGGACAATCGGCTGCGGACTATCTCAGTGTCAAAGGCGCGCGCAACAAGCGCCCGATGGTGGGGTCTATCGACGTCGTCTTTCCCACGAAAGCGACCGTCTTGGGCAGCACGCTGGGTCCCGCTGGTGCGGCGACGATCTGCTTGTTGGTTTAGAGCCTGGAAACAACGAAAACTGGGACAAGCAGAAATGGCAGGGAACCCGTTGCAAACGCACAAGGGCTCAGAATCGCATTGAACAGGTATATAAGGTGAAATAAAAAGGGGTCCGTGGAAACGATCGGTAATTTAGCCAAGATTGTCCAACGCGAAATCACCTGATTTCAACACTCTCCCGCAATCTTGGGCAAGCTCTCCCGCAATCTAAACAGTCAAACAAACGAGAATAAGAAAGGAAATGAACTAAAAGGGGTCCTCAGCATCTTCAAAATCTGAATCAATCATCTCCTTAGCGACGTGGGCTTCGCCGGCATTGACTCCCTTCTTCCAGGACTCGAAAGAGGCAAGGTTAGGGCAGTCACGCTTGAGGTGGGGTCCATCGCAAAGGTAGCATTTCGGCGGGTTGTGGTGATAGGCAGCCATGGCGACGTCGCCAGACTCGCGCGCGGTAGAGGTTGTATTATTGGTAGTAGTGAAACTGAGACTCGCCTCCTCGTTCAGGAGCTGCGTAGTCACAAAGTCAAGTGTGAGGTCTTTGGGGGAAGTGGCGTTGAAGGTGGAAATGACGGATTTGTAAGCGGCGGGAAGTCCAACGGTGATGGCGAGGATCTGGTCCGCCTCGGTAACTGCTGAACCAGCTTCGCCCATGTTAAACGCATGCTCCTTCACTTCTCCAATCCAGTTCACCATCGACTGTCCCTTCTTCATCTTCATCAGTAGGAGCTTCTTGCGCTGCACCAGCGACCCGGTGAACCCACGGAGTCGGTGAACAGACTTCAAGTCCTCCCACACCGTCAAGGGGTCCTTGTCGCGCATGTGCGACAGCTGACTCGGCTCGACACGCAGAATCATCTCTGAGCGAGCCTGAGCCATCTTCGTCTTCGACCGCTTCTTCAACTTCTTCTCTATCTCAGCGTCAATGTCGGACTGCGCCCTAGGATCTCCCTTGTCGTCCACGGTATCAACTGCGACCTCCACGATATCGGTAAAGAGCTCCTTCGAAGTGAGCAGTGCCTCTATCATCATGGACCAGGTGCCGTAGTTGGAGTCGTTGAGTTTTGCAATGGAGATACGGGTGGAGTCGTCGGACATGATGGATGTTTAAGAACGTTGTAGCGCGTCGTGGGGAGTGGGTGGGAACAGCACTAGCGAACAGTTAGCCTAGTCTGTCTTCGTGGTCGTCGTTGGGGATAGGGGTGAAACGGCGCTCCGAACAGTTAGCAAGCCTCCGAGTGACGAGAGTGTGGCTGGGTTGTGCCGCGCGTTTGTGTTGGTTTAGAGCCTGGAAACAACGAAAACTGGGACAAGCAGAAATGGCAGGGAACCCGTTGCAAACGCGCAAGGGCTCAGAATCGCATTGAACAGGTATATAAGGTGAAATAAAAAGGGGTCCGTGGAAACGATCGGTAATTTAGCCAAGATTGTCCAACGCGAAATCACCTGATTTCAACACTGCTGTCAGCGGAAGCAGTGGGAGGGCTTCAAGACACTCATTGGCCCGAACAGCAAGTTCCATCTGCGCGACTCGAAGAGCCGGGGTGGGAATAACCTCATGCATAGCAAGGTAGGCTTCCTGTTCGACAAGCAAGTATGCTTATTCTAACAACGTCGGATAGATGATCCTGGGCATTTTTCAAGACAAGGAGTCAAAGGAAGACCAAACACCCATCGGATGGGCGTACATGGGCTCGCACAATTTCACCGCGAGCGCGTGGGGGAGGGTGTCGGGGAAAGGCGCGGCAGATGCGGCTATTTCTGCATGGGTTTTCGTTCGTTGTCTTGTCTCCTTTGCTTATGATTCGTGGTGTAGATGAATAATTACGAGATTGGGATTGTGTTTCCGATACGCGAGCTGGAGAAGGTGACGTTTTGGGAACGGCCGGCGACGCGGTATGCGGTGGGCGATGAGCCATGGATAGGAAGGGATGGGTAGTGTGGCGTTCTGGAGTGTCATTGTTATTTGGGACTGTGGTACTTGCTCTGATGTTGCTCTGTGTAGTCGTCTTAGATTTCTGTACTTTTAGCTCGATGATTTCCCGTCCAAGCAAGAAACATGCTGATGTAAATGGTGCCTAATTCAATACCGTCCAGCTCGACAGCCTCTTTCTTCGCGCGCCTAACGATGGAAGTCAAGACCTTCATATGCTTCGTCCGAACTCGTAGAATCCAAGCTGGCCGCTCTAAATAAAAGTGTAGTTGGACACCAGATACCTAGATCTGGGAATCGGAACAGGCCTGTGCTTGAAGGCTCACGGACATGCGGTGAAAAGACTGTATTCCTAATCGCAACGTTACAAAACCGCTACCTCGCCCTCAAGTCCATCAAGTCGTGCATCTACGCCGAAGGGAATTATGGCTAGTAGATCTTTCCGTAAATAACTGCACCTAAGGCAGCGGATCGTGAGGTGCGGCATACATATCGTGTTATTGGAGATTGTGAACAACTATGTGGACATGATTTCGTCTGAGATACGCGTACTAGTTCTCCGTCAGCCCAAAACGCCAGACGGAACAGAACGATAAACATACTTCTAAAACCATCATCCCCAAATCCGGCACACATCTCCTCTTGCGCAAATAATTAACAGGGAAACTCGCTACACCGCATCCTGTCTCGAATCCGCCGCGTCTTTGAAGAAGACTTGTGCTCCCGCTCGATGAGCATGCGCACAATTAGCGACAGTCATGGCTATAGCGTCCTTCGCGGTGGGGTTCGCACCTGACTCGAGGAGGTAGTGTACGAGTGGAATAAAAGACGCGTGCACGGACATCGTTACTTATCATGCATCTGAGCAAGCCGAGAGTCCCCGGGCGATAATGGAGCCGTTTTTCGCCTTCCGCTCTCAAGTAATGGGTGAAATCAATGTATTTTCTGGCTACTACACGGCAAGTACGGCTACAATTTACTACGAAAGTCTAAGCGAGAGACAAGTCCACTGATTGTCCAGGCACGACTCGGTTAAAGTCGATTTTAAGGTCGTAGGTGGTACTGTCAAAGTGCTCCGCTAAGGTGGACGGGTTTCTCGGCCGAGATTCAAACCGAAATAGGTCGGTTACCCCTGCTACCTGCTGGCGAGTACAGCATTCAAATCATCTCGCAGCTAGAATAAAAAAAACAAAAGTCTCGGGTGCTGATTGCGCTACTCCAAGGAGGGCGGGCAGGAAACCAAGCTAAGCACCACCTGCGCGCAAGGTCGGTTTTGGGTAGGGTCAACCCCATTAAGCCACACGGGCCCCAACGTCCCATGCCTGGGTCGCGCAGTCCCCGTCTCGGGCAGTGCGAATCTCACTTCTGAGACCCGCACCGTGATGCATCAGGAAAAACTGTAAATTTTACGTACGTCTACGTAGGTCTACATAGGCCAGGTAGCCCAGGTACAGAGGTACCCCTATACGTAGCCCTTAGGTAGCCATCACTCAGGTGTACGTAGATCTCCTGTAGACCTATGTAGAATGTGCCGAGGTCTACATATACCATCTGTATACCTTCAGTACATTGACAGTACACACACAGTATTCTTGCAGCCAGATCACCACTGGTGGTTCCATTGAATACGATGAATATCATGCCAAAAGAGGAGGGAAAACACAATATATTGGCACACAAAGGAATACATGTACATAACGACAAGATAGCTGATGGTAGATGGGCAGAGAAATTGAGAAAGTAGGTAGGACACCTCGCGATACAGTGCGGCGTACAGACTCGCACTGCCCTGAAGATGGCGGGGTTGGTGACCGGCGCGCCACGAAGCCTAGGGAGAACGATTCACCAGTGGCGCCGCGAAGGTCGTCGGCCCCCATTCCTGTTTGGTCGTTGTCGGCGCCTCGGTTACGGTATAGCGAAATTGATCACTGACGAGCTGCAAAGGATGTTCGTTAGTGGCGTTGTCATCATTGTTGACTGAGCACGTACAGGTGATCCCGAACACGACTTGATCCCCGGTGGTCGTCCGCGTACTGTGTCTTCGTCTCGTTGGTAGTGGGTTGTCCTCGTTCCTTGGGACTGGTTCCTCGCGTCGGTCGTGGCTGTTCCTCGTTGGCGTGGCTCGTTGCTTGTCCGTTAGTGACTTAGTCGTCGTTGATCGCAGCTTGTGGCTTGGTCTTTATGGTCCGCGACTCGCTCTCGTAGATAGTGGCTCGGTCCTCGTTCCTCGTGCCACAGTCTGGTTCTCCGTTCCTCGTATCTGGCTCCTCGTCAGTCGTGACACGTTCCTGGTTGATCGGTCGTGGCCTGTTCCTCGTTGGTCGGATTCTCGTGGGCTGCAGGTCGTTCTTCGCGGTTCACGTCTTGTCCCTCGTTGGCTCGTGTCTCGCTCCTTGTTGGTTGTGTTTTGCTCCTTAGCGGTCGTGTCTCATTCGTCGCTGGACATGGTCCACTCCTCGTGCATGTAGCTCTGTTGGTTGTGTCGTTTGATGCTGCTGGTCGACGGGATGGCGGGTTCAGGTGGATATTGATGGAGACGACGCGTCCAGATGCAACACAGCTCTGATTGAGTCAGAGCAGGCATTGCCGGAGAGGAAGAGGAAAGGTTGGGGAAAGGAGTGGGAATGGGGGGAAGACAGGACGACTGGGCGGAGTTCAGAAAATAAATTTCGCAGTGGATGATGTGTGTGCACGGACCATTTGATCGAGCGGACTTGGCAAGATTTCTGCCGCACGACTTGACAAATATATCGACCTGGTCGACTCGAATACTTAAAATTCACGATGGACTATTGGTTGCAACATACTTCAATGCACCTCAACAGTGCCTCTCGTTAATTCTCTACAAAGAATTTTCGCCCTGGCTGCTGCCGACCTACGTACACTTCGCCAGAGCCTATCGTAGCAAGAGGTACACTGTGTACAGGTGAGTGGCAACTACATAGTTCTATGTAGGGCTCACCAGGCTGTACGTACGTCTACGTAGGTCTACGTAGACATGACCCTTTCGACGTACTGTAGACTTTCATTCAATTCGTCGGGCCATGTGACCTGTGACCGGTCCGACGAAATTATGGTTTCGTCGAATTACCATATATGGTAATTGCCGCCGCGGCGGAGCTGCGGCGGGAGGCTGGCGGGGGCCCCGCCGGGGACTTTTTCTCAATTTTTGCCGTGACTCTTGTGACTTTTCGTCGATTTCGGATCCTCTGTGACCCGTGACCGACGAATTGAATTAAAGTGTACAGTACCCTACGTAAACAGGCCCCGATCTACGTAGCATTTCAGATTTCCCTGATGTGCTTGCCCCAGCACACACGGACCCCACTCTGTGATCAAGTCAGTCGTTTTAATGCAAGTCACGGCACACGTACCTCAGACCCGCTGTTTGCAGCACTTAAGCACGCGAAATGGGGGCAAAACCGAAGAATATCAAAGACCGTGCATGTCGCAATGCGGAAGAAAGACAAGGGTGCCGCCAAGCAGTCTGATAAGCGGAACATGGTTGACAGGTCAGTGTCACAAGCACGACTGAAGAAGAGTCAGACGACGATGACAGTAGGAGAGAGGGTGATGACTGCTTACCCGGTGTAGAACCAAAAACAGAACTCACCGCCAACTCAAACGGCTGAGGGTGGTTTGAGTGCACTCGTATTGCGAGTCGAGGCAGGAGCACGGAATATATAGCCTAGATAACAAATGAGTCAGAAAATGATGACGGAAACAGAGAAGACACTTACTCGTGTCGCCGACGTCGTGTCTAGACGAGAAATGAGTTGGATGATGATGAGAGCGTAAAGCAAGACAGACTTACCCGACGGAGAGTCCAACCAACAGAAGGCAATGGCGACGACAAGAGGACAGTACGAGGGGGCATAGTGACAGCATGATGGTAAGTGGGTGCTGATGTTGACAGTAATCCGACTGGACTTTATACCTCTGTAGAATTAAAGTTTGATAGATGAGGCAGCCGTCTGGGCCCGTCGTTACTCATGCGCAGTTCTGGGCGCTCCGTCGCATCAGAATAGCATGATGTGCTGACAGTATTGTTCTGTGTGGCGAAAATATAGTTCTTCACGAATGCACGCTCCCGTGGTTTCATTTGACGCGGACTGTTATCAGGATTCGAAAGAGATACATCTCATAGTGTTACCTAGAACATGAGCTCGTGTAGCGCAAGCATAAGACAGAGGTATTAGCCGCATATCCCGGAGACTACCAGGGCGGTCTTAGTAAATGATGCGACGAATATTGTTGGATGACGGCAGGTACGTACCACGTCGTGGTACTCTGCGTATTTACAGTCGAAAAGATCGAAATTGATGTCTATACGATGGCAAAGCAGCGTGAATGCATATATCTATCCAATATAGAAAGAGCATTTACCTCTGAATGAATGCGCCACAAAGAAATCTTCAGACGAGCATCGGAATCAAGTGTTAGTCAAGGCAACGATCGGGCGCCCAGAGAACGCTTACACACGGGAATATTCCTCCGGCGGGGACCTGAATTTGGTTTCTGCGCAACGGTCAGTTTGGATCCCTCATTCTGACTCTCCCACTTACCACCACGTTCCCTGCTAGAATTATGCGGAGAGCTCGTCTCGCTGTCCATTCCGCTCGTCTGCTGAACATTCGTCGTGTCCGCGCGTTCTCACCTGCAAGCTAAATCGCCTTACCATTGGTGAGTTCTCCTTCGCACCGTCCCAGTTCCCCACTGAAGTTTCAGATAGTCTTCGCGGACCCGACTTGAAGAAAGTACGATGGTAAGCAGAAGAAACGACAACAGCCCGTATGTTAACGTTACAAAGTGAAGAAACCGCTATAGCCGCGCAATTCGTCGAGAACTGAGCTCAGAATCGGGACAGGTGCGTAAAGGCTTCCTCTCCAGAGTGCTTACAAGTATTTCCAGCTCAAATCGTCGAGATTCACTGTTAGAATATGAAGGAGACAAGTGCAGGTGGCCATGTCGTCAACAGGGGGACACACGACGAGCGAGAGACGTCCAATTCGTCGAGAACCGGGTTCAGAATTATGGGAGTGACAATGAGGAGAGACGGAGATAGACGGAGGAGACGGCGGTGCGTGGTCGTATTCGGTGCCATTCCAGATGGACTGACACACGTTATGTCAAAAGGGGCCGAATCTGGACTGCACAAAGGGTCGATTGAAGGAGACGCTAGCGGCACGACATGATGGCAGGAGGTAGAACACATCGATCACTCCCAATCGGGCAACTTGAATGTTTGTTTCTCACCATCACGTCCGCCATGTTCAAAACTGATTCCTTTTAGATACGACGCGCCGGTGCCTTCGGCGCGTCCAGAATAGAAAACGACCCAACATTCCTTGGAATTCAAGACGCGAAGATGGGACCAGTAGGGATTAGAGCAGCGTGGACGGCCTCGCCGGCCAGGCTTGGATCTTGGGCGAAAAGTGCGTTTTTCAGCTCATTTTTTCGTCCATTTTAGGCTGAATTCTGGCCTAGATTAACTTCAAATATGTCCGTCGAATGCGTGAGTCGCCATCTCTCGGCGTTGTTGATTCCAAGTTGATTGGGAGAACAGAGAGCACTCAGACTGGCGACGGTGGCTTCGCCACCGCGATTCGGCAGTGTTGAACATCGTTCGTTGTCATAGAAACGAACCGTTGATTCTTGGGCAGCGTCGGCTGTCCTCGCCGGACCGGCCTTTGGTCCAGGCGAAAAGGTCTGTCTTTCAGTTCGATTTAGTCTACTGTTCCTGACTCGTTTTCAATAGATCCGATTTATTGAGCCTGCGTACGGTATGTTTTGGTGTTTACTTCCTGGAATTCCCCATCTTAGAACCCTCCTTTAGATAGTGCGAGGCGGCTTCGCCGCCTCCCCCGAAGAACTACGCGACATCTGGGGAGAACGTTGCCTTGTGACGACTGCAGCGTGGATTGGCCTCGCCGGCCCGGCTTTTTTTTTCGGGAAAATGTTGTGAAGGTTTCGTTTAAATTCACCTTCCCTTCTGACCTGTTTTCCTTAGTCCCTCCCCTTATTACCGTCGGATTTTCGCAGGATTTGATTCGCACAGAGAATATGCGCCGCTGATGGCGATCTGGATCTGGCGGTCTTCGGATTTATAGACGGATTGGGACGTCTGGGTAGTGCAGTTGTCCAGGTACGTTATCTTGTGTTCTCGACATTCTCGCGCTAAACTGTTATCCCAGGGCCACGATATCACGTTCGACGCAGTGAACAGCGGTACTTCGGTTGCTGCGCTCGCCGGGCGAGCTTTCTATAACGATGTTCTTCCCAAGATCCACGCCACACTTCGACTGTCGCGTCTTCTCACCTCGAGAAATATGCCGAGGTGGTCGGTGTCATTGGGATGCATCTTCGACAGTCATCAACTTTTCTTCCTGGCAGTCGCTAGTCTTTCGCCAGACCGCCTCAACTCACCCAGAATCCTTCTGATTGCCCGACGGACTTACGCTCATACGCCAAGGATTCGGATAACTCTAGCCGCTGATCCCGATTTGAATCTCGCGGAATCCGGCTTTATGGATGTTTTGGGATGTGTCGGTAACGAATTCGTCTTTGAGTACGTTATGGCTTCTTAGCTCGCTTTCGGGACTGACGCCTTGATTTACAGCATGAATTTCACAGCGAGCAGCGGCACCACCGCCGCTGTGCTCGTGGTGCGAGCAAGTTCGCACTGCCTGGAATATTGGCATCGTCTGGATTTCACGCCACACTTCAACTGGAATTTCCTCCGACATAGGCGTTGGAGCTCAGGGATCTCTCTCGCCTCCTACCGTACCTGCTCCAGACCCTTCTCGTCCTCTTCTTTGCCGACTACCGGCTCCACAGCTAAACCATGACCAGCACTCTGCCAATTCCAACATTTTCCGAAGCCCTCGCCCGCGCCCAGTATTCGCCTGCTAAGCGATTAGCTGCTGATGGCGATTCAGATCTCACGGGCTTCGGGTCTATAGACGCATTTGGACGTCCTGGTGACGAATTCGTCTTGGTACGTTATGTGTGTCTACGGCGCTTTCTAGACTAAGACCTTATTGCAGTACCTGAATTATGGTATCTTCGCGGTGATAGACGGTGCCAGCGCCGCTGCGCTCACGTTTCTCGCTGCTCACTGCGATGCTAACAATGTATGTCTCGATGGACTCGACGCCACACTTCAACTTCGTCTCACACTTGGGAAGCATAGCGGCGGTCGAGCAGTACCTCTCGTAATGGCGACGTTCTGGACTCTTCGTGTAGTCGTCAACGACGACGTGCTCGGTTGGCGATCTGTTCAATTTCGGGTGTAATATGGTATGTTCCTCTAAATTGTTTTCATCATTCCACGGCACTAATACAATTAAGGCTCATGTCGACGGCGACGCGTCGCGGTCTTCTGATGCTGTGGTGGTGCCGTTACCTTGATGCAATAGGCACGAACGGACCAACCGACATGGTAGGGCGCCTTCACGAGCGGAGAGTCGTATTGGCGGTGTTTCGTCTAGTAGAATATGCGTAGCTGTATCGCTCTTGTTGTAGATACATGCCAATGAAATCCTGAATTCTCCCACCTTCTTATGTGCGAACCAGACAGTGTTTACGCGAATTCCTTAGTAGTACGTGTTATTCCGTATGTTCAGAAATGCGTATATCGAGAATTGCACTCTGTTTAAGGTCTCTAAGGCCACCAAAATACCTCCTAGAGTATAGCAGAGGATAGTACTAAAACATGGTGAGCACCCAAAGGTGGACATAAACACATACCTGGAGATACTGGACCTCTGGACACGTACGGAGAAGTGAGTACGGTCGAAACATCCAAATCCGACTTCTCGAAAACTTCGTCCAGGGTGAGCTAGCAAACCAGTGCAAGTGATATAATGTACCTTGAATATGATGTCCGTCGGGTCGCCATGTTGACTTCACGTATTCGCTGTGGGAATTCACTCCGCTCTATACGCAGGTAACCCAAGTCGTGTCAACGTTCCAGGCGTTCAATTGGCTCGGAATAAGCGGGGAAACATCGGTATTGAATGGCGCCATACGAGTATGGCAACCCCAAGTGATCGGTATCACTTGAACTCGAACCACCACATGTCCGAGTTGAAAGTGGTTACACCAACTCACCATAGTGCTCTCCCACTCTCTGGCACTTCATACTCGCCTGAATTTACTTGGAGACTCTTGCTAGCATTATGTAACACGGATTCCGACACTCGTTGAGGCGGAGAACACGCTTTGAGGATGAGATATCGCGTCAGAGGCTCTGGGAGGCGTCTAGGACCCTGCACATCGATGACACGAGGATTTCTGGACCCTGTGACGTCTCTGCAATCTTATCTGGCCGACCTCGGATGTGGGGAAATGACGCGCGAGTCGTCTTCCTCCTCCGTCCCGCTGACACTTTTGGGTAACAGTCGTTTCCCGCTTGATTTTGTCTAATTTGACGACTGGTACAGGTGTATGTACTCTGAATATACGTTCTGCAGCTCTCATCCGCCCGTGAACGAATTCAATTCAACGTCAAGGCGCGATTCGCACTGTGTCACCAGAATGCGGACAAGGTTCGTACCTTTTCCGTGTTTCGACGGGGCTAATTTCATGCTGACTGATATCACATGTTAATAGAATGGAAACGGGAACCTTTCTCTGTTCTTAGAAGGGTGAACGAGCAACGCGAAGGTTGCAACTGTCCGGGTGAAAAAACCATTCTGTAAGTTTTCAATATCCCCGAGTCCAGACGCCGCTGACGACTCCCATCAGATTCTCAGGGGCAGGCCCTGCACCTAATTCCAGCGTTTTGGCACTTGGAACCTTGCTTTGAAGAACCGCTACGGTGCATTTCTGAGGAGGAGGTAAGTTCCATTTGGTTTGGGTTTAGCACTTGTCCTGGTGTCTTCTTCATCTCAGATTTTGATTCTTTTGTTGCTTGAATCCGCCGCCATGTTCGCCCTATGGTGCTCAGGGCGGATACTCGTCAATAAGCGAAATGTGTGGCGGTCCAATATGCGCCCGAATCTTCCTGGATCTGGCCCCATCAAAAGTCCGTGTGTCACGGACCCGATCAGCGGGGTTGATATCCATCTTATTGCAGGTACGTATCTACAGCGAAGGCGTTAAAAGGTGAGAGATTTCAACCAGAATCGTCATTCCGCCTTCCCTTCCTTCCTTTTCCCTCTTAATACCATTCCTCTCATGGTTCGTGCTATTCCCTCATGCCATGCCCTCTCATCGTTCTGTAGATGCCCTCATCGCTGTTGACGACGTTCCCGCCCATCCTGTTTGCCGGGCATCACCACGACGCGTGTAAAACGTGACCGACTTATGTTGATGGATACGCGGGGTTTCTTCCTCCCACCATCATCGTTGATTTCTTTCCTGACTGCCATCGTCCGTCGGCGCCTTCGCCCTCGGTATTCAGCACTCTGGTATGTCTAGCTGTTTGTCTTGTCGTCGACCAGCCTGCTGACGACTTCTTCAGAAGATGTTGGTTGTGCACGACGTGGAGGACATTATTCCGCCTCTCGTCCTTGGATACGGGCCAAGAATCGCTCTGTACGTCGTTGTGGCCGCTTCTCACAGTTGTAATCATTCCCCCGCCCTTTTGTTAGACGTCGAGCAGGCACTCGGGGCCTTCCTTCACGGTAAGGTCTCCTCTCTGCCTCCTACTGCCCCATTCATTTCCCAAGCCATAGATACGACTCGCCCCTATCGTGAACGCGAACACGGACGACTTTCTCGGCAGTTGCATTCTCAAACTGCTCGTCCTACGAACGACTTTCTATGGTACGGCAAGCTTGTTGATTGGGTCTCCACGCTCTGACCAACGACTCTGACAGACATTGGGACTATAACCGACGTCGCCGGCGCTGTGTGGGACGTTGTCTTCGCGACGCGTCCCTTATCCCATTTGGCTTCGCGCCGGTGGGATCAATCAGACGCCGACGCTCCTTTGGATATGACTCCCGACCACCGGTAAAGCTTTGGTTACTCCCGGCCTGTCCTTGTTGGTCCTAGTTCCGTTATCGCTGTCGACTTAGCTCTTGGTGCGTCTATAGGTTACTTTTCTTGACAATGATGAAGTTTTCAGTGCGCCTCCGTCTGTCTAGTCCTTTAAACTTACTCATCTTCTTGGGCAGAGTGGGACGACCTCGTTCATTTGACCTCGTCTTACCGAGCTTACTCCTCATCGTTGTCGAGGTAAGCATATCCTTTGTTCTGATTTAACAAAGCTCTAAATAGCCGTTTTAGAATGTGTTCTACACGGTGCGGCCTATGCACAGGCTATCTCCTCGTATTCAACTTCGTCCACGTCTGACTCGGCGATGTCGGTTTACGATTTAGAGAGCGCGATGTCGGGATTCGAGCGGTGCAGCCGTCGGTGGCACGCTCGTTGTTGAAAGGTGCAGTTGATCTGCTTGTTTAGAACTGATATCGTGTTCTAGACAGCGGAGTTCGAGTTGGAGGTGTTGGGATATGGCCGTCGTTGTGTTCCTCGAAGTGGGCGGGACGGTGGGATTGTGTGAGGCGAATCTGTTGTCACCGACAGTGTACAGCAGTACCGACTTGTTCAACGATTATCTGGCAAGTGTCTAGTTCCGGTTCTTTGAATTAATCACTCACGCCGCCTTGTCCAGTACTCGAGCCGAGGTGTACGTAGCGTAGTGGTGAGTGACTCTTCCGCCGTTTGAAGACGTTGAAACTAACAAGATTTTTGCAGAATATAATTGGTTTTATTGACAGTGGGGGATACAATAGTGTACATTAGATAGATACGGGCCGTAAGCAAGGCCACAGTAAGGCTGAGTACGTACGGCTGTGGTCTCGATGCGAGAGAGATGTCGACGGGTGCTGGACGTCGCGGTGTGAGGAGTCAGCACAGCCACGTCCGAATCAAGAAGGCACTGCATCTCGACTTTACCATCACCACGTCTCTTGCAAGAAGACGCGCCCCAGTGGAGCAGCCGCGAAGACGCATCCCGCGAAGATGGAGGAGCATCGCCCGAAGAGGCACACCAGAGGGGAACCCGCGAAGAAGCACGCCAGAGGAGCATCCCGGAAGACGCACCCCGGAGGAGAATCATATCGACTACGACCGATGGGACGGAACCGCGCGCGGCGACTCCATAGCATGCCAGGCTTGCGATGTGAAGCGAAGACCCCGCATCCGATCGGGCCACCGCCATGAGCCTGGCGACCCAGTCGCACGTTACACCCGCTACGCCAGTCGACGCGTCCATTATTGGCGACAACAAACAGGACGAGCTAGAACAGTCAGTCTGCCTACTGCGATGACTTTGGCCTCTAAGATTTTGTATAGGGCACTAGCACTGAGCCTCCAAGGCAAGCCGCATCTTCCCCGCAAACGCACTGCCGACGTGATTGTCATTGGCGACGACGACGAGCCACCAGCCACCAGCTCCAAGACGGCGTCAACCTCCTCGAACCTCACCGGCCTCCTCGCTGACAGGGCGCAGTTGGAAAAGGAACGTCTGGGACGCCAGCGTGTCAGGAATCGCGAACAGGAATGCCGAGAACGTGCCAGAGAGTATCGGCGCACTGCATGTTTGGATGATGACGATGCCGGCAGCGATGGAGAAGTGCACAGCAAGCTTCAGCCAGCAGTTACCCTGAAAAGTACTGCACTGACTACGAACCCTTCGACTAAAGAGGACCTATTCTTTGACGGCGAATTACGTCCAACTATTGTCCATACTTCCCATCCGCGTAAAGATAAAAAGGACGTGTTTACGCTGCCGCAGGTCTTGGGCAAGGTGCGCTTCTAACGCGTCTTTTTACATTTCGCTAATCCTTTTCAGAAATCGGACATAGCTTTCGCTATACTCTCTTCGTTTGTGAGCGAGATCAACTGGATCCGTGGTCATTTTGATTCCTCCACCCCCGTCGTATTCGTTACTTGTGGCGAGAGTAACACGACACAGACCACAACTCGGCGTGTCTGCTCAAATTGGATCGAGCTCACACCCAAGCTCGGACACATGGGCTGTTTCCACATGAAATTTATGCTGGTACGTGTTTTTTGGACCATGGATCTACTTGCTTATTGCGAGTAGATATTTTACAAAACTGGACGCCTTCGCGTTGTGATATCGACGGCCAACCTCATCCTAATGGACTATGGGGAAATGGAAAACGTGAGTTTGTTTCGCAACTATTCGTTCCTCAACTGAGCGTCTCCAGCTGGTCTGGCTACAAGATATACCCCCGCGACCCACTCCGATAGCCCGTGATCCAGCAACGAAACTGGACGACTTTCCGAGTGTCCTACAATCTACCTTGCATGCCATTGGCGTCAAGGACGTGTTGGACAACTCCCGCGGGACACTGCCCATCACTGCCATCGAGGACTTGCGCTGCCGATGGGACTGGTCAAAAGTTAAAGCCGAACTTGTACCCTCAATAGCGGGGAAACACACAGGTACGCGTACATGTGTCGTGTTCATTCATCAACTTTCTCACCTCTCCTAGGTGTAAACATAAACGCCTTTGGCCATACTCGTCTAATGAAAGCGGTTCGGAATCTGGGTATGCCGAGGAAGCCCGGTAGGCTGGCGCTGGAATGTCTGGTTAGCATCGCTAGCTCTGCTTATCTCCCTGACTGATATCCTCTTCGCTAGAGTTCGTCCCTCGGTAGTTTCAGCACGGCCTGGCTGAACGAGTTTTACAACTCTGCGCTCGGACAATCGGCTTCGGACTATCTCAGTGTCAAGGGCGCGCGCAACAAGCGCCCGATGGTGGGGTCTATCGACGTTGTCTTCCCCACGAAAGTGACCATCATGGGCAGCGCTCTGGGTCCCGCTGGTGCGGCGACGATCTGCTGTCAGCGGAAGCAGTGGGAGGGCTTCAAGACGCTAATTGGCCCGAACAGCAAGTTCCATCTGCGCGACTCGAAGAGCCGGGGTGGGAATAACCTCATGCATAGCAAGGTAGGCTTCCTGTTTAACAAGCAATCTGTGCTTATTCTAGGATAGATGATCCTGGGTCTTTTTCAGGACCAAGCAGATGAAGCACCCATCGGATGGGCGTACATGGGTTCGCACAATTTCACCGCGAGCGCGTGGGGGAGGGTGTCGGGGAAAGGCGCGGCAGATGCGGCTATTTCTGTATGGGTTTTCGTTCGTTGTCTGGTTTCGTTTGCTGATGATTTGTGGTGCAGATGAATAATTACGAGATTGGGATTGTGTTTCCGATACGCGAGCTGGACAAGGTGACGTTCTGGGAACGGCCGGCGAGGCTGTATGGGGTGCGCGATGAGCCGTGGATAGGGAGGGATGGGTAGTGTGGCGTTATGGAGTGTCATTGTTATTTGGGACTGTGTTATATGCTCTGAAGTTGCTCTGTGTAGTAGTCTTAGATTTCTGTACTTTTAGTTAGATGATTTCCCGTCCAAGCAAGAAACATGCTGATGTAAATGGTGCCTAATTCAATACCGTCCAGCTCGACAGCCTCTTTCTTCGCGCGCCTAACGATTCATCGAGACCTTCATGTGCTTCATCCGAATTCGTATAATCCAAGCTGGCCGCTCTGAAGAAAAGTGTAGTTGGACACCAGATACCTAGATCTGGGAATCGGAACAGTCCTGTGCTTGGAGGCTCCCGGACATGCGATGAAAAGACTGTATTCCTAATCGCAGACTCCTCATTACAAAACCGCTACCTCGCCCTCAAGTCCATCAAGTCGTGCATCTACGCCGAAGGGAATTATGGCTAGTGGATCTTTCCGTAAATAACTGCACCTAAGGCAGCGGATCGTGAGGTGCGGCATACATATCGTGTTATTGGAGATTGTGAACAACTATGTGGACATGATTTCGTCTGAGATACGCGTACTAGTTCTCCGTCAGCCCAAAACGCCAGACGGAACAGAACGATAAACATACTTCTAAAACCATCATCCCCAAATCCGGCACACATCTCCTCTTGCGCAAATAATTAACAATATCCCTCAACGCCGCTACAGCGCATTCTGTCTGGAATCCGCCGCGTCTTTGAAGAAGACTTGTGCTCCTGCTCGCGCACAATCCCTTTTGCGTATGGCGACAGTCATGGCTATAGCGTCCTTCGCGGTGGGGTTCGCAGGAGGTAGCGTACGAGCGGAATAAAAGACGCGTGCACGGACATCGTTAGCGCGAATCCCTTGTGGGCGTTGACGGGTATGGCTGGGTTGGCCTCGAAGTGTAGGAATGGTAAGGGCTCATCAGCGTCCGAGCGAGGTCATTTACGCCGTCGGAAGAGGTGCTTGGGAAGCTCGGTAGTTTTGTGCAGAGTCGTGGCCGAGGCGCAGCGGGTGCATACGATGTCGAGGACTGGGGGTATGCAAAGGCGTTATCGGAGGACTTGGGAATAGAGATTGGGTGGCCAGTCGATGTCCGAGTAATGTATTGCGATAGACTGGAGTCGAATACGTTTTTGAGGTTAATGGCAGGTGTTCAGATAAGATCTATCAAGGCGGTCGGCTAAAGCCTTGAAGGGAAATGAGAACGCACTTGTACGGGCAAATCCTGCAATCCCAATGTCTCCAAATGTCCATCATCTGCCAGATCCAACTTTGCATGATTCCCAGAACAAAGCCTCTGCGAGCACGCGTCAATAAACATTTACTGCAGGAAAAGCGTGCATACTCTTTTTCCGTCCTGACCGTTATAGTACCAAAATTTACGACGACTTTCTTCCTGTCAACTACAAACAGGTTGCGCGGAATTTAACGGGCGATTTCGAGGGCCGAGGAGGAAGGACCTTGGAACATGACTGTCGGACAATAATCTTGAGTGCGCAAGGCTTGCCAGTGGATCGTGATGGGAGCAATGGAAAGAGGTGCTGCTGGTCCTCGCTGATTGGCACACGCGGTCACGCCGGTCCGCCTCGTCCGGACTTTTGCTATGCTATCACCGTCCAACTTGCGTATTGTCTACACCTCCTCATGCCACGCCGAGAGGGTCCACCTCAATTTGACATGTACACTCGTATGGCTGACTACTTGTAAGTTGTAAACAGTTTAAAACTGCCCCAGCATTTGAATTAATACCTAACGGGAGGAAAACTGTCGCGTAATCGAGGAATACATCTTACTCTCCCTCCTCTCCGCCGCATGAAAACTCGCACAAGGGCTTTCAGCATTCCCAGTCCCATTGACGTCATTCCTACCGAAATCCTCTTCTCCTACGTCAATAGCTAGCGACTTCGCTTTGAACGTGCCCTGGATCTCCTTCACTGCAAAGCTATTCTAAAAGCGGCACTGGATCTCCTCCTGGAAGTCTGCACCGATGGCAGGCAATTGCTATTGATGAGCCTCCGAGTCTTTGGGAGGCAGCTTGCATCGTTCATTGTCGGTATACATGCCTTCCACACAAGAATGTACTGACGTGTTATGTCTTAGCGTTCCATAATGCGCAGAGACGGGCCCTCTACTGGGAGCGTTTCAACAGGACCATTGAGCGCTCGAGGAATCGACCCATAGAGCTCCCGATCTTCGTATACAACAGCTCTTTCAAGACTTGACCAAGAACGGGGAGGGTTAATTTCTCTTCGCGCATTGTCATATCAAGTCTATCGGCGTATGCTGAGTGATTAACTTGTTTTGCGACCAAATACAATCAGGGTGTGGCGCAAAATAAATGCGCCCTCAGATGCAAGCCGCGCACGGCCATCACCAACACACGATAATTACGCGAGCAGCTTACATAGGCATCAGCCTCTTCATGCCCGCCCACCACGACAACGACGACGACGAGGAGCTGGCATGGTTAGTCGTCTGTCGCCGACGACAGAGATGTATGCATTCTTACTGTCAGATAGGGCCACTGCAAAGAGCCTGGCCATCTCATCGAGCCAGCACGTACCCACTAGGCCAAGTGACACGTCCGACACGATTAGCGATAACGAGCAGGTCGAGCCAGATCCGTCAGTTGCCCTCCTGGATGATCATTCCAAGACGGCGTTGACCTCCTCGGACTCCTCGACTAAAGAGGAACTCTTCTTTGACGGCGAACTCCGGCCAACGATTGTTCATACTTCCCATCCACGTGAAGATAAAAAGGACGTGTTTACACTGCCGCAGGTCTTGGGAAAGGTGCGGTTCTGACGCGTCTTATTTTGTTTGATTCACGACTTTCCAGAAATCGGACATATCTTTCGCTATACTCTCTTCGTTTGTGAGCGACATCAACTGGATCCGTGGCCATTTTGATCCATCGACCCGGGTCTTATTCATCACCCATGGTGAAAATAACACGCCACGAACCACCACGCTACGCATTTGCTCAAGTTGGATAGGCCTCTTTCCCAAGCTCGGACAAATGGGATGTTTTCATATGAAGTTCATGCTGGTATGCATTCAATTTTTGGCTTGTATACCCACGTTCTGAATTCGAATAGATATTTTATAAAACTGGACGCCTTCGCGTTGTGATAGCAACCGCAAACCTCATCCCGGAGGAGTACGGGGAAATGGAAAATGTGAGTTTTTCCCCAACTCTTCGTTCGACGACTAATTGAGTCCAGCTTCTTTGGCTGCAAGATATACCCCCGCGACCCACCCCGATAGCCCATGATCCAAGGAGCACGGCGAAACTTGACGACTTTCCCAGTGTCCTACAACACACCCTACATGCCATCGGAGTCAAGGAAGTGTTGGACAAAGCCCGTGGGCTGCCCATCACCGCCATCGAAGACTTGCGCTGCCGATGGGACTGGTCAAATGTTAAAGTCCAACTGGTACCCTCGATAGCGGGAAAACACAGAGGTAGTCGCAGATCTGCCCTTTCGAGAGTCCACCGTATTGACGATTCTTCTTTCACAGGTATCATCACCATGAGCAGCGTCGGCCATACTCGTCTGATGAAAGCGGTGCGTAACCTGGGTATGACAAGGGAGCCTGGCTGCCTTGCACTGGAATGTCTAGTGAGCATTGTTCTATATTTCCTGACTCAGCTCCTTACTTCGTAGACCGCCTCCCTGGGCAGTTACACCACCGGTTGGGTGAACGAAGTTTACCACTCTGCACTCGGACAATCTGCTTCGGACTATCTCCGCGTAAAAGGCCCACGGGACAAGCGACCGATGACAGGGCATATTGACGTCGTCTTCCCGACCAACGCGACCGTCTTGGCAGCACAGCGACTCCAGAGGTAGCGCAATGGATGTGTTGTCTGCGGAAGCAGTGGGAGGGTATCAGGCAGTTGGACAGCAAGTTCCAGCTGTGCGACGCGAAGAGCCCGGGTGGGAACCATCTCATGCATAGCAAGGTACGGTCCTGTTCCGCGAGTGTTTGTATTCTGACGGCATTCGATAGATGATACTCGGCCTTTTTCAAGACACAGAGTCAAAGTCGGACGAGGTCCCCATCGGATGGGCATATATGGGTTCGCACAATTTCACTGCGAGCGCGTGGGGGAGGGTTTCGGGAAGAGACGCATTGGATGCGGCTATTACTGTATGGGTTTTCATTCGCTGTCTTTTGTTTCCTTTACGATGATGCTGCTTCGCCTTGTAGATCAGTAATTATGAGATTGGAATCGTGTTCCCGATACAGTCAAAGGCTGAGCTGGAGAAGCTGGCGTTTTGGGAACGGCCGGCCAGGAGGTATGGGGCGGACGATGAACCGTGGATAAAGGATGAGTAGTGTGGCGTTCGTCGGTAGATTGGACTTGGCATCGTTATTCTGCTTGCTTTTTGGTTTGCTCTGTGTAGTATAGATACCTCTAGCTATGTATGTCCCATGTGTCCTTTAGTATCCTCTAGCGCTATAGGTATTCAAGCGCAGTACTGTTCCCCGTTATGTAGCTGGCAGGACCGGAGTATCCAACTATACAAGACACAAGAACATCCCCACTAGGACGATGAATTGTGTATATAATACTGACGATGCGCATATGGCAGTTCAAGACGACATTCAAGTTACGGTGACTTTCACGATGAGATTCTACTGGCACGACTGCAAATAGTCTGCTTTGGCCTTGTCCAAGGTGTCAAACTTTTTGTTAACCGCACCAGGGATGTGAATGCAATGAAGGGCGGCTTCGACACTAGGAAACGTGAGTGAGGAGAGAAGAGGAAAGAAGAGTGATCCACCTACTAGGATCTGTAGACGCCTGGCTGAGTGCCAGTGTAGACAACGTGCCAGGAATCACTGCGGAGGGGGGTATCGTCCGTGTACAGCGGCACCTCGGGATCTTGCACAACGACGGATGTGCACACCGGGGCGACAGACATATGACACGGAACAGTGATTTTGACGATGTCGTTTCGTCGACAGGCGTACTCGTAGGCCGCGTTGGCTTGGGACTCGGTCGGATACGACTCGTGTAGAACCCCGGCTTGGCCTTTTATTTGGGCCATGACATCCTCGCTAAGCAGGATGATGAGTGGCGCAAAGAAGGTACGACGAAGGCCACTCACTAGTTGGTGTAGACTCCGTGCTTCTTACCGCGAAAGACGACGTACGCGGAGGGTTTTCCAGTACGCTTGCGGTGCTTCTTAGTCACACGGTGGATGTCAGTCTGGCCTTGTTGTTGCTGGTGGGCCGCCTTGGGCCTAAGATAGTGATAAGTAGTCGTAGCGCCGCATACGACGAGGTGAGCTTACCATTGATCTGTGAGTTTCGTGATGGCGCCAGTCCTCAGAGCGTAGACGGGTGTGACCACAAGCGAGGTGTCAAGCGCATCCGCGAGCAAGTTGACTTCATCGGATTGATCGGTGGTAAGGGCAGGCGAGGTTGTGGCGGGATCTGTATCGGAGTCAGACGCTAATGGCAATCACGCCGCAAGCGCATTTGCAGGTAAGAGGGGGCTTGCCTTGTAGGATCGGTGCCATAGGCCTGGAGTAACAGAGCCGTTAAAGGTCAGAATCATGGCAGGAGGACAACTGACGGGTCTAGCTCCTCCTGCTCACCGTCGCCAATCGTGGAGGGGTTGACTGGCGTAGCAGATATAACGTGATGGCGCGATGGGGTCATCAGGCTCGTGGCAGCGGTCCTATCGGAAAGTGAGAAAGCCTGCATCGCTATTGTCGGCAACAGGCGACTAACCTTGCCAGCTCGTCGTCGTCGTCGTGGGCGGAGATGAAGAGGCTAATGCTTATGTAAAGGTTGCCCACATTAGCCTCTCCTTCTTCTTTCTTCCCACCACAGCAGGTGACGACTATATCGGCTCGTGAGTGGAGTTCTTCATGACTTGAGATAGTGTTATTCAACAACAAACACGACGCATGTGCGCATACCTGCGTAATTCCCGCTCCAGAAGGTACAAGTTGGACGTTAACTTTTGACCAGTGCCATCGACAACGCAGGTCTTCGAAGGCAGTCATGGGAAGCATCCCGCAGGATTTGTCAAACACATGCTGGACTCCAATGGCATGCAGGGTGCGCTGTAGGACACTCGGAAAGTCGTCCACTTTCGTCGCTCTGGCCTATCGCGGTAGGTCGCGGGGAGAAGCTGTGAGCAATGATTTAGTCGAGGAACAAATAGTCGCAAAACAAACTCACATTTTCATCACCGCATAGTCCTCTAGGATGAGGTTTTCGGTTGGTATCGCAACGCGTAGGTGCCCAGTTTGTAGAATACCTATTCGAGATGAGCATGTGGATTTATACATCGAAAAAAACACGTACTAGCATGAACTTGATATTCATTTGTCCGAACTTGGAAGGACGCTAATCTAACTCGACCAAGTGCGTTGGGTTGTGGTCTGTGTCGTGTTATTCTCGCCATGGGTGACGAAGATAACGGGGGTGGAGGAATCAAAATGACTACGGATCCAGTTGATCTCGCTCACAAACGAAGAGAGTATAGCGAAAGATATGTCCGATTTCTGGAAGGCTGTCAATCAAACGAAATAAGACGCGTCGGAACTGTACCTTGCCCAAAACCTGCGGCAGTGTAAAGACATCCTTTTTATCTTTACGCGGATGGGAAGTATGGACAATAGTCGGTCTGAGCTCGCCTTCAAAGAAGAGGTCGTCTTTATTCGAAGGGGGCGCAGTATTTTTCAGGGTAACTGCTGGCCGACGCGCGGTATACACTTCTCCGTCGCTGCCGGCATCGTCGTCATCCAAACCAGCAGTGCGCCGATACTTTCTGGCGCGTTCTCGGCATTCCTGCTCGCGATTCCTGACACGCTGGCGTTCAAGACGTTCCTTTTCCAACTGCGCCCGTGTCAGCGTAGGTTCGAGGAGTGACGCCGTCTTGGAGCTGGTGGCTGGTGGCTCGTCGCCGTCGCTAATGACAATCACGTCGGCAGTGCGTTTGCTTGCCTTGAAGGCCTAGTGCTATTGCCCTATACGAAATGTTAGAGGCCACAATCATATTAGGAGGCAGGCTGACTGTTCTAGCTCGTCCTGCTCGTTGTCGCCAATAATGGACGCGTCGACTGGCGTAGCGGGTGTAACGTGCGACTGGGTCGCTAGGCTCATGGCAATAGCCCTATCGGATAGTGAGTAAGTATACATCGCCATCGTCGGCGACACGCTACTAACCTTGCCAGCTCGTCGTCGTCGTCGTACGCGTCCTGGTGGTGGTTGGACATCAAGAGGCCGATGCTTACATAACCGCCTCTGCCAGTCTGAACACCAGAACCAGAACCAAACCACAACAGCAGATATTTGTGAGTGGAGTCTTTTATTATTCTGGCTAGCATTATTTCTGACCCTTCTACGAAGAGAGTATGAGTGTATTACAAGAAGAAATCACAATTTGAACCAAGCATAAGAAGTACATGCAAATGTGTACAGAACTTTAGAGGGTGTTGTAGTAATATTTCTTGAACAACTGTATCTAGTGCATTTCCGAGGGTGATCTTCATATTCCCGTTCCGTAAGGCTCCCTAAGAACAGGCGCGCGCGCGACATTCAACCGTAACACCCTCCTCTTAACCTCTTCTTCCATACCCTCAAATGGCATCCCGCGACCCACAGAGACCTCGTCGAAGGCCTGTGCTCCAACATATCAACGACAGACTTCTCATCTACGACGTGATTCCACACCAGGTGGAGTGAGGTCAACAGAGGCAGGAAGGACTTATCATGCATCTGACCGAGAAATGCGGGAGAAAGGGGACAGTATGGGGTAATTGTGGCGAGTGGTTCAGAGACGATCAGGACACGGAGGGTGGATTGGATGGGTTGGAGAAGGTTGAGGAGACTAGCACTGCGGATGGGGATGCCTAGAAGGCGCAGGGTCTTAAGAGACGCACAGTGGATGAGGCGGACGAAGCCCGACTCGTCAACAGGGTACTGGACCGCGGTTTCAGTGTAAATGATGCTGAGTTCCTCGAGTGTAGGGATGTCTACATCGGCAAGTTTGACCGCCTCCAACACGTATTTCTGGGACACGTAGTTCATGTAAAGGCCAACGATGTGAGGTGGCGTAGGCCGCTCAGCACATTGTGGAGCCCAATACGATCTTGGCGTCTGCGATCAAACGTCGTTCCTGCAACGATGGAGAGATTCGAGATGTTGGGAAATCGTTCCGAGATACTATCGCCGGGCGACCTGGGCCAACAGTCGCCAAGGCGGAGCTCGCCAATGGTGTGTGCCCATTCAATGTGGGCAAGAGGGATATCGAGGACGTATGCGGAAAGGTATATCCGTCGGATACGGGTGCGCCGGTGAGGAGCAGCTCGAGCGCATGCGAGCCATCCCACCACCCGGCCGACTCATAGAAAGATGCATCCCGCAACATGGGAAGTGCCATACCGCGCAGCAAGTCAGAAATCACGTCATTGAACTTCTGGCCTGCGAATGCAGCAATCTTGAATTGGCGACAGCGGCCCAGGGCACATCTCATGAGAGGTAACGCGGGCGACTGCTCGGCCAGCTCAAACGCTGCTGGCCAGGAAGTGCAAGTGCTCATGAGCCTGATCCGACGAAGATAAGGTAATCGGATGCGTCCCGGACAGGCGAAGGAAGTGGGCGATTTTTTTCGCTTGGGCGCGTGCGATGTAGGTGGAGTTGTCGGGGGCGCCCAGCCGCCCCAGAGCCCCCGTTTATAGACATTTATCTGTATGACGGACCAGAGCTTGGGGTTGGCATGTACCGTCGTTCGGAGATGGGAGCAGATTTGGAGAGGCATAGGGAGTGTTCTCGCATTCTGAGAAAATGGTGTCCCATAGTTCTGCGGGTAGTATGGATGGATCCATGAACGAAGGTCGTGGGCTTTGACGGTAAGCACAAAGGTAGATGCCGACGGCGGAGTAACTTAGGGTGTTTGTCAGAAGTTCACACGACACCTCGAGGTTTAAATTGGTTTAAACGTGTTTTTTGCAGTCAACGTCTCTCTAACTTTAATCGCTTGCAGCACGTCGTCAGGGATTCATACGTTTATGTATTTCCTACACTTCCTCCTCCCACGACGAGAGTGACGATTCATTTGCATATTTGTACTATGTGATTGTGAATGCGCGATTTGAATCGATACTGTCAACAAGGAATACATCTCGTCCCCTCCTTTGCGCTGCATCAAAAGATTGTACACTACAAGACATCCTTTCATGCGAGTAGGGCTATATCCGCTATACGTCGATCTGGGAACCAACTTGGGAACACGCATTCCGATCCATTTGTAGTGCGATCTATCGATAGTGTATTACTATATGTGCAAGGGAGTATGTAAAGAAAATAAGTAAATGAGAGACACCGGGCATGATATGATAAAATACATAATTACATCTCCCGTGTACGACTTGTCCATGACTGCTAGCCCACCGCGAAACCTGTGTAAGCCGAGCTACAGCAGCTCCAATTACAACCCACTTCAACTCCCATGCTCATCCCCCGTTAACGCTCAGCAACGACTAGCGTTGGAAGACTGCTCGGAGGCACTCTTCACCGCTCCCAACCGGTAAGACGACGATCCGGGCACAAGACGATCCAAACGTTCAAGAGGCCAGTACACGAGCCAATGTGCATTAGCCGCCGCGAGGACACCAGCGTCAAATGCGATTATGTAGTCTTCATGAAGCGAGGTTAGGTAAAGCCCCAAAGTAGGCAGAGATGCGACGACTCACATTCAGTCGTGGTGAGCTTTCCGTCGCGCCCTTGGGCGAACTGTATGATGCGGAACCCTGTGCGAATCTGTCGATGTCCAAGATAAGTGAGAATTACAGAGGACCGGATGCCTTGGACTGACCATGATGTTCAAACTTGATCCAAGCATAAGCACGAATACCATCATGAGCGGGTTTTTATAGCTCCACGAGAACGCAGGGCAACGTCTCAGTACGAGGACTAGACTCGAGATGACGATGAGGATGAAGATGCCATATGATACTAAAGGACTGTCAATACTTGCTCCAAAACACGAGAAGGAAACCGCTCACCAGCCTGTTCAATCACGCTGACAAGAAGTAGCGTGTTACCCAGGTCCTTCATATTCTGCTTGTCCGCAGAAAGAAGACCGCCAGCGCCAGTCTACAATAATGCATGAGCCACTGTTTAAAAGGAATCGCGACCTCGGTACGGACCTGAATCGCAATGGCGGCAATAGCCGAGGCCACCAACGCCTTGACCGCCAACGTCGAAGGAAGAAGCGTATACCGAGACTTCTGTAATAAGCCCTCGTTCGAGTTCATACCCGGATCGACGGTAGCGATGAGCTTCCCATACACCAAGTAGTTGAACGCCATGAACCCAGCGGCGGGCATAATCACCAACAGCTCAGCCGCGATGATAAGCATTGACGACGTCTGGTTATTCCGAAGGATGATGCGTAGCACGAAGCCCGCCGCCTCGTTGATCTCGCAGAGGGGAAGCAAGAAACCCCACCGCGTCTGCTTCGTGCGAAGCGCCCAAAGGAGGTGGCCGATACCCAGAGCGGCATAGAAACCTGCGATGCCGGCGTTGGCTGCGATGCCAGGGACGTATGAGAGTTTGGAGTCGGCTTGGAGAACGACCTCGCGGATTTGGGGAAGGTGGCTGAAGTCCATGTCGGATGTCGTGGGTGAGTGAGGCGGGGGATGCGGAATCAGTGTCCCTCGTTTCCTCGTTATAAGGATACCATGGCGAAATGCATTTATGTCAGCGGACACTGTGAGCTGGAGAAACGCGTCCGGCGTAGGTAAGAGGGCGACATCCGCGCATGATCGCCAAGATGATCGCAGTAGATTGTGCTCGGACTCGCCTGTTTGTGTGGCGGTGCAGCTGGAAAAAGCGAGTCCGACACGTGCTGCTATTCGCCTGCGTGTTTCGAAGGCCAGTTTGCCGGAAAGTTTTATCAATTCCTTGAACAGATGGGCCGTGCGTGCGTTCAAGAAAGAGTGCGGAATATGTCGGGGTTGATACGGGCCGCCGCTAAATCAGGATACCAGACAGCGCAACTGCATCTGTCTGAAACCAATATGGGTTTTGCTATCGCGAGACCGAAGATTAAAGCGCGTAAGCGGCAACGCGTCCATAGGTGTGAGCCTGGACTCGGAGAACAATTTCGTCAGTTTGTTTTTGGTTTGTTTAAATATAATCCAAAATCCAGAAGACTGTGGAAAGCGGACTTACAGATGCAAATAATAGAACTGGAGCAGATACCACAGCAAGATGTAAGCTACTGGTGGTTAGGCTTCTTGTTCAGCCTTTCTAGTGGAATCTTTTAAGAGAGTCAGTCAGTCCATTCCTGAAAGAGCCAAAAAGCAGAATGACAAACGGATCTATCAAAGCTTGGTTTTAAGAGCGTTAATCGTTCTCATTTCAGACGACCGATTAAAAGTCATTGAAGGGAACGTCTTCGTCGTTCGATTCCAAACAACCCAACCTGACGCTTCACGAGTATATTCCCTGCTCGGGCACGCTGGAGTCTCCGTGGCCAGTGCAGACAACGCGAGGCAGTGACGAGAAATTTGGGTCAGAAAACAAGCGGTACACGCTGAGCATTGGCATTTACTGCAGTGCCTAGTAAAAGAGAGGAGATGGTGGTGGTGGAGAAAAGGCACGGAGATCGGCCCGAAACGCCGCATGCGCGTCACCAATTCAGCCCCACTGCTCATCTGCCTCTTACCTTCATGTTGCTTTCGGGGTGAAGGTTAACGGAGATCTTTTTCGTAGCACATCTCGCTAATGCCGTTACTGAAGGATCTGTCCTGGAACTTCATCATCCACTGCAAATACATGCTCAATTTGGTGGGTTTTCCGTTTAAAATAATTGTATGAATCTGACGCGCCTTTTCAGCTCAAAATGCCGTATACAGTCTGCGCAGAAAGACGCCCTACATGCTCCCTTCTTTCCATTGAATCCCAGGAGCCACAGCACGGTCGCGCTCCTCGTGTCGAAGAACTTCTTCGCCGGAACCAGCCAATTAAGGACGATAAACTTGCAAATTTTCGTCTTATTATAGACAAATCACCTTGACGAGCAGATTTCACAAGCCAAGGAACTACTGGAGCAGCTTCTTCAGACGCGTAGCCGGGCGGAAGCCGATCTCGCGGGCGCGCGATCTCTCCTCCACCCCATGCGTGCCCTTCCGAACACGCTCATGACAACAATCTTCTCTTACTGCGTACCAACATGAGATACGACTCTGTCGGAAGGCAAAGTCACCTCCCTCGACCCAGCTTTGTCTCCATGGACGTTATCTTTCGTGTGTCGTCGATGGCGGGATATTGCCTCGTCCTCGCCCCAGCTATGGACATATCTAGAGCTGGATCTTAATAATCATCAAGCCCGTGTCACTCCCCGCCAGCTCGCGTACAAGATGACGCTGTTCATCGAACGGTCCAAAGGCTTACCGCTGTTCTTTCATTCGAGCAGTACGCACGACATCGTGAACCATCCCATCTTCCCCGTTCTGGAGGTGTCGCTGCCGCGATTCAAACGTCTCTCCATAGACCTCCCCCGGTCGACGCTGCAGTGTCTGTCGGGCAACGTCTTCTCTTCCCTCCAGCACCTAGTCATCGATCTAACTTTTCAGTTTAACAGTTTTTGTTTCCAGTATATCCAGACCAACTTGGGATCTGTGACTCGAGCATTGCACCGAGAATGGCAGCAACGCCCTTCATCTGTTTTCCACCTTGCGCTTGATCTTTTGACGCACCGAACTGAAGCTACAACATATTGCCGGTCGAACGACAGCCTTACAGTGGGCGCCTATTGCACAAATAGTTTCCCAATATTTCTAGCAGTACGAACGGAATCCTCTTCTCAGCTCTTCGTATCTAGCGATTCAACTCGTCTTATTGACATCGTCATGTCACTACTTTACACTCCGGCATGCTACATATTACTACTCTGTCAATGGCATACTACTACGCTTCTCCTTCGTCAGAGAATTACTCTGACTGACTGTCCTCATCCTCATCCTCTGCCTCGTATCTTGCTCGCTTCTTCGGCGGCCCAGAGCCATGATGTTTCTTCACGAACAGGTCCGGCAGCAATTCCTCCTCTCGCTGCTCGCGTTCACGCCACTCTCGTACCTCCATGTGGGAAGAACTTCTAGGCAATGCCTTGCGCCACCCTACGACATAGAAACAGCTGGGATCGGAGGGCTTGAACAGAATGTTTTCGACTGTGAGGCCCTGATGTAAGATGTTCGCACCATGCAGGTAATCGAGCCATGAAGTAATATTCACACTAGTGTTAAGCAAGTCAGTGACAAAATGCGGCGCAAATACGCAATCACATACCGCAAGTCATTATCTATATAGTCAGCGATGCCAATAGGGTAGCAGCCTTCGCAATCCTCCATAAAGTATGCAGAAAATTTGTACCGATGTTTGAAGATTCCGATACTAATAGCACCCGAAAACTGCCCGTAAGGCCTCGGCACCCTGCAGGACACGAAATTATCGCCTTTTTTCAACTGCTGCAATAGCTTGAATTCGGCGTTGATGTCAGGCGTCTGCACGACCCTCGACATCTCCAAGATCTCCTCATTCGGCCTCAGAATAGGCGACCAGGCAAGCTTCATGACGAAGGGTTTCCCGTACGGCTTCTTGTTCTCGTGGATGAGGTAGCAAAGGAATACGCGCGATGCATGTTGTTTAAGACAATGAATTTTCACGTCAAGGACGGATGCGCGGGGATTGACGACCTTGCCGACAGTGGGCAACGTCATTGGGGATTTGAAGTCACCAAAGATGTAATGAAGTATTGAGGCGTCATCGTCATCCCAATGGATGCGAAGTTCCGTTGCATCATTGAACAAGGCCAAGTTGCTTTCGAATGTGTATTCAGGTTTCTGCAAGCAAAGACGTCAGAGTTGGGTATTCATAATAAAGGTGAAGGATACGAACAAACAAATCGGGGAGGAATCTCCCGATAGAGAGATCATAGGAACGCGACAGCTCTTCAAAGGTGCAGTCCGAGTGCAGAAGATCAATGTCATTTTGGAACGGGTATCGGAAAGACGCAGGTAGGGTGCCCTGTCGCCTGTGCACTTCTAGCTTCTCTGCACGCGACAATGCATCATCGTGCGCATACACGGCTTCACCGACATGAACAGCAAGATGAGGGGTATTTCTCGACTGAGGATCATGAGGATCACGATGAACTTTCAAGACGTTAGACAGAAATAGTGTCCGCGAGGCGCGATGGCGGAGGAAGATCATTTCCTCGTTAACACCGCTGACTGTTATGAAAGTGGCGTCTGCAGCCAGGGCAACTCCCCATACCTCAATCAAAGTCAGACATCATGGCGCTAAAGGGAAAGTGGAAACGCACTTGTTGTAGAAATAATGATACCGTGATTTTCTTGGGTCTGGAAAGCGGCTTCAGTGACGGGAGGTTGGTCACCTGGGCCCACTGGCTAATCAGATGCAAAGCGGGGTCACCGTCGACGCCTGTTGGGCGTCCAGATGTTGTGAATGGCCTTGGGAATTCGAGAACTCTGCCGGGACAATGAGCCGAGCGACAGTTTTGAGCTGGGTCGTCGCGCCCTTTACAGATGAAGGATTCGGGCAGCAGCTTATCCTTCGCGAACTGCACGACGTCAGAAAGTGGAAAGTCAGCATTGACAGGCGCGCAGATGGGTTGAATGTGCGTCGCCTGAATAGCTGACAGCCCAAAGTATTCGACAGCATCATAGCGAGTCTGATGCGTTCGCCTGCTGGAAGCTCTAAAACCCGGTAGTTCGGGGTTCAAGGAGAGATATTCTGCAGCGCAGGCTTCCTCAGACCCGGGATGGATCGTCTGTGCAGTCGTCTTAGATTCAAGGAAACCGATACTGTCCGTGAACTTCTTGGGATTTCCAGCGACCGCGGAGGCACAAGCTGCTATCAGCTCTCCCTGGTAGCGGTGCGCTGCGACGAGATTTTCGAGATTTTCGACGTCTGTGGAGGGGCCGTAAAGGCTTTCCCAGAGGGCAAACTCTCGACTTCGATTATCCGACGCGTATCGGTTGCCGTGAGGGATTGCGAGCTCAAGCCCAGGGAATGTTTGGATGTTTTCGACAAGAAGGAAGGGAAGATTGTCGAACAATTTGACATTTTCCAGGCGTCCTCGCTCCGGAAGATGCATGATGAAGTACCCTGGCATTGGACCCTGCCAGGCAATGAGTTCCCGATAGAGAGGATGCTCTGACTGATCCCCTTCCGCCGCGACCCCTTGCTGCCGGCTTCGCTTAAAGCCTGGGCCAACGGGCGTCGGACTCAGAGGAGGTCCCAAATTGCGCGACGTTGTCGAAGCTAGTGTCTCCTCGCTACTGTGAATGCGAGGAAACTTGGTCCGAAGGATCTGGCGAATGCTCTCAGAACCATCGTCGCGGGCTGATGCGCGGCTGCGGGACATGGTGGAGCGCTGCACGCGGGGGTGGGGGTTTCAGCGAATAAAGATGCTATGACTATTGAGCTCATTAGTATTGCAATGGCAAGCAGCTCCAAATGAGTAGGATACTTACCAGGTGGAGAGTAGAACCAAAGTTGGTAAGGACTCGCACCAGCTGGTCCGATATTTGTGGGATTAGAGAACAACAAGGACGGAAGGGGAATGAACAAGCGCCATCGACAGCTTATCTATTGTCCACTGTGGGAACAAGAACACACAGAGACGGACACACAATGATGTATGGAACAATAACAGGCAGGATGGACATCAAGGAGAGATATGCAGAAACGTGAAACGCTATTGTATCAAGTGGTCGAGAGGAGAGGTTGAGGTGTCGGAGAGCCATGTTCCCGACGTCGGTTCACTTCGGCCGGTACGAGACTGGGAGAGCCATAGTCTGGAGTTCATTACAGGCTGGAGGACCGACCGCGGCGGAGATGCACTTCGGATTCGAAAAGACGTGATGCTCAGCCTGAAGGCACTCGGTTGCACAATGCAGCAAGATTTCCGGCGACGAGAAATGAATGAATGGCGTCCTCCTTGCGTATTCATCACCAACGATAAGTTCTGATAAGCCTTCGGTGATTCCATGGTACCCACGCTCGGTCCGAAGTTTCCCGCATCTCATGTGATCTACCCGTCATGTTGGGTTTGCTTTCATCCTCCGCCCTCGCGTCAACTTTTCGGTATATGGCAGTGGCATGCCGGGAGAGATGTCGAACTCTTCGCCTTCTGCTTCACATTCCTCTGCTAGCTCTTCCTCCCCCGAACCGGGCGCTCGTACTCATCGCGAAAAATTCTACGCCTTCAATCCGCCGTCTCTAGTACGGTCTCGACCTATTCCCATCCCAAGCGCCCCCTGCACTTCCTAGACTTGCACCTATCTGAGAGTCTTATTCTTAAGCATGTGGAATTACTTCCATCCATGCATGTCGAACTATTTGATGGCCTAGTGGATTCGTTTTCCGAAGCCCTCGACACGCGAAGTGACTCCATGTTCACATTCGGTGAACCCTTTTCTTATCGCAGCGACAAGGGTACGGATGCGCGATCGATTATAACCCTGCGACGATTTGGTATAGAGATTGCCTTAACACTGATTGCGAGCAGTCTTGTTGTTCACCCCAGCCAGCCAAGCTTGGGCGGCACAGTTGGCTGGTCAAGTGCTCCCTCGGACATGAGACCCTACATCATTGACGACCGGTATATGTCCCAGGACATTGCTCTGTATATGATGTATCCTCCACAAGAGGAATTTGGGAGATTCACTGGAAAGAATCGGGACATGGTTGAGCGTCTCTATAGGCACACGAGGCAGCTGACTTCGTCGATGATTTTCTGCACTGATGCATTGCCGGTATTGGAGGATATGTCGCGTCTGCACGGTATGAAGTTTCCGTGGCGTTTGGACTGTCAGTATTCTGGCGCGTCTCGTCCGCGGTCACCACCTCCAGATGCCTCGGATGTTCCTTGGACATTACCGAAGGTAGAGGGACCGCGTCGTAGTCGTCGGGTGCGGGTCCATGATACTTCAACACGTATTCCGGTCTCTCAGGATATCGATGTCATCGCATCTTCCAAGGATGAAGGCGGGGAATACACCCCAGTATGCGAAGACTATGTCCAGAAGGTCAGAAGTCTTTCATATCTGCCGTCGTCTCTAAATTCGTCGCAGGCCTGGGTTACAGCCGTCAAGGTTGATGCGACTTTCGTCATATTTGATTGTGGAAACTATATCCGGATAGGTATTCGCCATCGGGAGCGTCAAACTTTGTTTCTCTCATCGCTTATCGACGTGCGTTCGTGCAAGGGCCCAGCATACGGCGGTCTGTGGACGGCGTTTCATGTCTTCGCTATTGCCGACGCCGTGCAGAGAGTTCCTCTTATCGAAAACTCCCTCTTGGCAAAGAGGAAATCAACCTTCGACGAACCCAGGCGCCCATCAAAACGGTTGAAAGCTGACGATGGCGCTGCAGATATGTCGTCGATTGATAAAGTAGGCTCAAGCATTCCTGCTCTTTATCGAAAGCTTACGTGCGCTGCCAGACCATGGCTGCCTACATGGACAACTTCCCGGTCTTAGCAATATTCTTTCGCTTCGACCACTTGGATTCACCGGCGCCGCTCCTTCTCTTCAAGCCAGACGCCGAGCACAGATCTCACTATGGACCCACGGAGTATCTCAAAATTATTGCGTATAAGCGGCTTGGTGCAGGCGCTGTCGGGGACGTCTATCAGGCCGTCATTGAGCCTGACAGCATTTCTAATACACCAAAAGCCTCGTCCAAAACTTCCAAGAAGAAGGTTGCGAAGGGGTCTGAAAAGGACCTCCCGCATCGACCGTTCGTTCTCAAAATAGCTCCTACCGACGCGCGTGCTCGGCGTCTCCAGCATGAGGTTCGCATTTACAAACATTTGCACGACGCGGGTGTTTCTGGGATACCCAGTCTACTTTCATTCCGCGAAGCTCTCAACATAGACCTGCGCGTTTTGATGCTATCTGACGCTGGCCGTCCTCTGGGCCAACGGATGGACAGCGAACGGAAGATCGACCTCTCACCGAAGGCGCGGTAAGCCTCCATATTGTTGGGCTTGCGCACAGAGACTGAATTAGTCCCAGCGTTGAATTGAAGTCCATCCTAACGGCGATTCATGAAGCCGGCGTCCTGCATCGCGACGTACGTTCATGGAACATCATGGAGGACGAGTCGGGGCGGGTGCGGTTTACAGATTTTGACCGAAGCAGTTTGAGAGGGAAGACCGAGGATTACCAGGCTGAACAAGAGAGGCTGGATCGGTTCATCAAGGGGGTGTATGTGGATAAGGATGATATTATTGGTGAGGACGATGTTAGACGACCTAGAGCAGCGAGGGCGCCATGATACCAATATTTTATTTATCAGATGCCACTGTTCCTACGAGCACAGCCACAATCGGTCCAGATGCGACTCGAATTGAATGTAATTAATTGTGGCTCTATTCATGGAATGCGTGTTGCTTTCTTTCATCCCTCGCTGTCGCAACTTCTTCACCGGTATACGAAGTAGTAGTAGCATCACATGTCGGCCTCCTCGTCTTCATTCTCGAGTACATCTTCGTCTTCTTCCTTTTGCGAAGGCCAAGCGCGCCGACAGGCTCTCTTTAATTTCAGTGCCCCAACTCTGGAGCGCAAGAGGAATCAGCGTGTTCCAATCCCAGCGGCTCTTTCTGGACTCACATCCATCGCTGCTTGGGTATCGTCGGGGTATCGATGGTGATCTGCGCATTCTCATGATCTTCGACGCTGGTCAGCCTCTCGGGAACCGGTTGGATAGTGAGCCAAGTACATTCATTATTGTACTAAGTACTACTATCTCGGAATTGAATGGGTGTTATGTTCAAGTTATGTTTTTAACGGAGCTTACAACTTCTCATTATCAGACGGCCAGAATCCTTCCTCGAGCTCCACTCTTCGGTGAAAGACCTCCTCCACTCAGCAGAACCCGGCGGTGGACAAGTTTAGTCAGCCTGTCCACAAACACCACAAATTTGAAATTCCGGACAACTTCAAAAGCCGTTTGAGTTGAGGTCGTCTTTTCGACCATAGCAAGACTTTCATGGACACCAGTCCACGGAATATATCTACGTTGTAACAGGGAGGTTGGTGGATCAGGAGGAGAGACGCGCCTGGCGCGTCTCTGTGTTTGTCTGTGTTTGGCAGGAGCAGTAGGCACGGTAGAGCACGATTCCGTCTTGTATTCGCACCATCATTGTCGTATCGACACGCTATGCCGCACGCCTCGTTCCAACGTGACTGTTAGATCAACCGACCACCCTGGCCACCAATGTTCGACAAGACGATCCTGAGACGACCTCAACTAACTGAATAATTTACCTCCTGTCCAGTGTAATATAAATGTGCGTGCGCTATCTTCCCCATTCAATTAGGAGGAAGGTATTACGAGACCATCCAACTTGACTTGTTCCCCTGTTCGGTCTGATCTTCCTCCTAACGCGATCGAACCTTTTTCTGTGCCACATACACAATTCTCTCATGCCTCCCCCTGTGAAGAGAGGAATGGCAATAGGTTCCACCTTGCTAGTTCCACGAAGTATGGGGTGTACGGCCCATTCGATGTGCGGCGTACAGTCAAATTCAAGGACGATAACGTCTGGAAGCGTTCCAACGATAAAATGTACTCGGGGAACCCGCGGTTGTCAGCGTAGCGGCGGAACAGGTACGAAGGCGGCGCGCCGCGACGTAGAGGGGCCACTTGAAGATTGGTTATAATAGTTTGTTTTTCGGTGCATGTTTGAATTTCTCTCTTGTCCTCGCTTCAAGGCCGCCATTGGCAATGGGTACTTATGATGACCCGCTCGGGTACGTTTTCAAATCCATCCAATGATCATCCATGCAGTACCAGCATGCTGACCTCGGCCTTTTGACAGCTCCATCCTCATCGGGACTTGGATCTCATCGATGCTGTTCATGCTCATCATCCGAGAGACGATCACGTACTATACGTCGTTCAAGAGCGATGCGCTAGGGGTGAAGATCTTCGTCGCTCTTGCCGTCCTCGTAGATACGGTATCTCTTAGCGGTGATTTCGCAGAAGTGTATTTGGTGCGTGCTTGTGAAGATACCGTTATCACGGGCGGTCTTACTGACAGTGACGCAGTACACGATTAGCCACTGGGGCGACCTGAAATTCTTAAGCAATCAGACCTGGCCTTTCACGTTATACCTGGCTACCACTGGTGTAACGGGTCTACTCGTACAGTCTTTTCTTGTCAACCGGTACTATGCTTTGTGAGTTCGTCAAGTATCCTTCTCTGTTGTCAATGCAACTAACTGTTGGGCAGGACCAAGAACTGGCTCATATGCGTATTCCTTACGCTCTGTATCATCGTTTCTGTCTGTCTCTCCGTTCTTTCGATGGTTATTGCCCCACTGACGACCCGTACATAGTACGGGGGCTCATTGGCAACGGTTATCATACTGACTCGCTTCAACGCGTACGACCAGCGTTTCATGATCAAGATTCCCGTTATTGTCTGGTTGACCATGACTTCAGTCACGGGTATGTATACCTCAACCTTTTCCTTCGCACCTTGTATCTAAAACGACAGGTAGACGTTCTCATTGCGCTTGTTCTTATCTGGCAGCTGTATAACATGAAGACATCCTTCAAGACCACAGAGCACCTGATCCAGCGGCTTATGCGTGCTGCCATGCAGACCGGTTCCACCACGTCCGTTATCGCGATTTCCATTCTCGTTGCATATCTTGCAAACAATACAAGTAACGGTACGCCTATCCGAAGCTTTCTCATGCCCCCAATCTCACTGTTCGTGGGCTAGTCGGAACCGCACTTGCTTTCATCTTGGGTCGTGTTTACATATTGACGCTGCTCTACAACTTGAACATCAGGAAGACCTCGAAGAAAGAAGGAGGAACATCCACATCAGATCACGACTACCGATCTCACAGAGGCCCAGCAGTGGCGATGGAAGGGATTCGTCAGTCTGAACCATCTGGCATGTTGTTCTTGTCTAACTTTGACAGATGTCCAACGTACCGCTGTCGTGCACATGGACACTTCTGGCGACGATCTGGCCTTGGCACCAAGCTCGTACAAGTCGCAGGTATATTTGGTTCCCCGCGCAGTGTACTCGGCTCCTGACTTCCCAGCAGCACGACGACAAAGTGCCAGAGATGGTCTGACTGGCATGCACACTCTTTATACCCGAATACTTCTGTCTGGACGATATATTCATTATTGTAGTACTACTACTATCTCGAATTGAATGGGGTTGATGTTCTTCACGGAGCTTACAACTCCTCATTATCAGACGGCCGGCCAGAATCCTTCCTCGAGCTCCACTATCCGGTGAAAGACCTCCTCTACTCGCTTCCACTCAGCAGAACCCGGGTTGACACCCAGCTATTTTGTCTCCGGGATGTTCATGTCCGCTTGGTGGCGTACGACATACCTCCAACAAAGTGGACGTGCGTGCGAGACGCGTTTGTGATCATGCGTGAAGCATGCCGACACACCCGGACCGCTCATTGAAGCTAACCATCACGACCGCGTTATCGTAACCTTCAACTTCCACCAAATCTGAAGAAACGCTGTAGGTCTATGTTAAGAACGGATTGGCCGACGCTGGAACATACGTTGCATTTCTTCCACTTTGAGGTGTCCTGACAACACCGCCCTAATAGCTCAATTCACTTGTTTGTACTTTACTAATCTCGCCTCATTGCCATTGACCTGTCAGATCTATATCAAAATGTACTAATGTGACATCCCAGTCGGTGAAAAGCTGGTGTACCAATTTTACGCTCGAAGGCTGGTCGGGCACAACTTGGTGGCAGTCAGTCGCATTCCTTTCATCTAGCGTTATCTCTGAGTCGCCCTTTACAGTGGCCACACAGGAACACAGCACACGTGCGTCTCTTCAACGGGTAGAGCGCACTAACCTATATGTAACAGAACACTCCCACCGCCGGTATATCAGTCACGTCTCCCCCGCCGCAGACGGCGACAAGATCAAAATCCCCTTCCAACTATAGTCACAGTGGCCGGCGACCAGTAATCCTAAACCGTCGAACAATGTTAAGGTATTCAAAAGTACAGTGTCCCGTACGATGAGAGTAAACTGTTTCATCTTTCCGCATAAATAGTGACCATCATCATATACTCGCCTATACAAACCGTAAGCAAATAACGATCACACACCAGAATGCACTAACCGGTACATTCGGCCACTGATCCGCAGCCTCCGCCAGCCTCGTCTGAAAATTATGCATACACCTCGCACATGGTATATCCCCCGCAAAGCCCTTCATCGACGCAGCCAACAAATGCGGCGACAGGTCTAATACATCCCGTCAATAAAGGCCCAGGGACAACTCGAAGACGAACCAGGTTTCGCATTCACCAACTCAGCCGCCGCCAACGCCCACGCCCTCTGCGGATCAGCCTTACACCCTCCTCCCTCGTGCGGAGGCGGCGGCACAAGTAAAATCTCCTTCAACCTCTTAAGCCTATCCAAATGCAAAAACACAAGCCGCTTGAGATACATCGCCCCCATGCGCACCGTCATATCATCCGTCAGAGTCTCGAGTTTGAAGGAGAGTAGGTGCCCAGAGACGAGTACGGCGAGGTCCTCGAGCTCGTGGTGCGCCGCGAGCATGTACACGTCAATGGGGTGGTGCGGCGCGTGGGAGTACAGTTGCGCGAACAAGTCGGAGGAGGTGGCGGGTAGGATGAAGCGCGTGGGAGCGACTCCATAGACGGGCTGCATTCGGTCTACGGCAGCGACCAGGGTAGGGAACGAAGGGCTGAATTGGGCGCTGGGGAGGTCGTAGACGGCATGTAGGATTATGTTGAGGACGGCCGAGTCGTCGTTGACTGCTATGGGCGCGGCGGCGTCGTGTAATAGTGCTGACCCGAAGCCATTTGACGACGCCTCAGCGAGGATAGCGCGATGTACATAGAATAGGACGCCATCCTGAGACTGGAGAACGGCGTCCGAATGCGCTGAGTGTACAAGTCGAGCCGCAGGGTGGAAGGCTGTCGACACTGCCAACGACTCCAAGGGCTGTGAAAACGTCAGAACGGGGCCACTGGCGAAGCTGGGAGACATACCGGAATACCACTCCCTCGTAAACCGCTATGCCCATAGCCGCCAGGATCCGTTGGCAAAGTCGACAAGTCGTTTAGGCGTGAAGAGATGAGATCAGGCATGACGTCTGCAGAGACCGCATCAAGCGCTGGCCCGGGCTACAATGAAAATTTTACTGTCATCCACATGTAACACTCATTCGCTTTTTACTTACCGCATAGGCGTACTGGCCGCCTAAACTCGCCTGCTTTACCACCACACTCGCATCGGGATACCAAGCCCCCACAGTCGCCGACCCGCCTTCTCCATAGGTCGACGTATTAGGACCTCCGCCTGCTGGTTGGAACTGTCAACGACGAGCCTGTCCAGTCGCAGCGAAGAGCCTCACCAATGGGATTCCGAGCACTATGCATTTGTCTCCTAGCGCGGTGTTCCGTTATGGCTGAGGTCAAGCTGTCATCAAAACGTGAGGTTGAGGCGCAGGTGCGTGATGCGAGTCCGGGACAATTCCGGCGCATAGTCCAAGCCTGCAGATCACTAGAAAACCATTTAGTGTTGCAGCTCGGGCTGATCGCGCTCCTGCCGGACATGTTCAACGACGCGTAGGAGGCTACTGGAGAGGGAGCTACGTGGCGCGTGCACGCCATAGGCGACTGCAAAACGACATCAACATTTGATAATGGACGTGTTCTCTTGCTTGTTGAGTTCCTATCGGTTTTCTATCCGTAAAGGATTAACTGGTATTCAAAGGTGAGACAACAATGGTCAGTTTCAAGACGGTGGACTGACTTTATTGACACAACTAGAAAATTGGAGGAAATCGAAACCAGAGGAATATCATTTGGCTATGAGCAGAACGATGGATAACGGAGACTGAAATCATGAACTGGAATTAAAAGTGAGATGACAATGGCCGAGTCCAAGATGAGTCACTGACTCTCTTTCCACAGGCTTGTAGCGTAAGAGAGCAAACAAAGGATGTGCCCAACACTTCGTTGAGCCATCACGATTCTATGCGACACAAGTGGCGATAAGCGCGACGGCAATTTCTCTTAGAGGCGAGCTGATCCCGCGGTTAACGGCCTCTTCGTGAAGCGATACGGAGTTGGGACTGAGAAGCACGCGTGATGAACGTTAATTTCGCTGTGATTGAAAGTGAGCTGGCAATATCAGTTATAAAACAAAAGCACTAACTTCCGATGCACGAATACTATTCAATCGTATCACCGTTTCCTGGAGAGGGGAGGAAGCTATACGATCCCTTCGTGTCTAGTGCTTGGGCATTCCCTACTCGCGGCTACGATCTTGGGACTATTAGAAGGGGGAAGCGTAGGGTTATACACGTTGCTTGGCGAGGCTGTGGGAGGCAGGCCTGCAAGATGGCCCCGCATCTGCGACCGTCGGAGACGTGAGAGCATCCTACTATCTCCTTGTGAGCGCGATGCTAGCAGATAGACAAGTTCAGACACGCACCAGGATATGACTGTTTTCCTCGGACGCAACAGGGACAATGGCGAGGTCCTCCACACTGTTGTCAATTGCGCGACAGTGTATGGGTCCGCCGTTTCCGCCAGTATCAAAGCAGTCAACTTGTCGGCTGACGTTTTGTCTGCGCGCCTTCGCGTCTGCGCCCTCATGAGGACTACCCCAGAAAACAAACAAGCCGATATACGCACCAGGATACTGCCTCTGGCATGATTCCCTGCCTTTATTCGAGCCCCTTATATCGTGGTGGTCGATGTCGAATGACGGCTCCACCAATTCGCTCCCCGGTCGTCCAGACGTTTACCCACTGCCAAACCAGGTAAGTTATCGAAGGGTCTGTTGTACGCCCGTTGGACTCGTTGCGGGCGAAAAGCGCGATGTTGTCTTGGTCGGTGTCCAAGGATCGTAGTGGCACGTGCCGCCATTTTCTGCCTCCGCTCTTCGACATCCTTGTTGTCAGTGGCCATGTCAAGGACAGCATAGCGACATCGATGACTCGCTTCTACTTTTTCGGACGACCACTGCTTCTTTACTCGACTACTTTCTGTCAATATGTGGCTTTCCATCTCTAAATCAGAATCTGTCACTGGGATGAACATCCTTCTAATACTTCTAGTCGGCTCCTTCACACAAGCATGCCGCGGTATCTTGGAATCTTTCCCCTTTTTTTCTCCTGTACGCCACGAGCACCGGGAACGAAACCTATTTCTAAAGAACATCGGAAAAGCACATCGCCGGATAAAACCTTTCCTTTATCTCACCATTAGACTTTCCATCAAGCAACACGATGCAAAGTCGTGTTCATATCCACTCCCTGGGTTCCTCTTGGGCTCCTTGCCGGTGTATATAAGTACGTAGAACGCCCCATCCGCTCTCCACCTCCCCACCACCGCCATGGCAGGACTCGCTCTACCCATCCACCTCGGCTCAGAGCTCGCAATCCGGACGGCGTCTTACAGTCCTCTATCCGACGCCATAGATACCCTGATGGCGCGTTTCACGCGCTCGGGTTCGTCGTGATCATAGACAACGCTCGGTGACAAAGACCGACTATAGCGCAGGACTTCAACGGCCAGTAAAATCGGCTAGTACGAACACAAAGACCCCAGACGACTCTCAAGCTGGACTTGAGGAAGGTGCGTGCCTCCGCCACATCTCGTGGTGATCCAAATCTGACAGTCACACTCAGAAGCCGGCGCGTGTAGAGCGAAGTGACTCCAAATGAGTAAGGTACTTACCAGGTGGAGAGTAGAACCAAAGTTGGTAAGGACCAGCACCAGCTTGGCCGATATTTATAGGAGTAGAGAACAAGAAGGACGGAAGGGGAATGAATAAGCGCCATCAGCAGCCCTTCTTATCTATTGGCCGCTGTGGGAACAAGGACACACTGAGACGGACACACAATGATGAATGGAACAATAACAGTCTTTTTGCCACGTCGGTCCGGCGCTTCCCGTTTCTCATGTGATCTTCCCGTCGTGTTGGGTTCGCTTTCATCCTCCGCCCTCGCGCCATCTTTTCGGTATATGGCAGTGGCATGCCGGGAGAGATGTCGAACTCTTCGCCTTCTGCTTCACATTCCTCTGCTAGCTCTTCCTCCCCCGAACCGGGCGCTCGTACTCATCGCGAAAAATTCTACGCCTTCAATCCGCCGTCTCTAGTACGGTCTCGACCTATTCCCATCCGAAGCGCGCCCTTGCACTTCCTAGACTTGCACCTATCCGAAAGTCTTATTCTCAAGCACGTGGAATTACTTCCATCCATGCATGTCGAGCTATTTGATGGTCTAGTGGATTCATTTTCCGAAGCCCTCGACACGCGAAGTGACTCCATGTTCACATTCGGTGAACCCTTTTCTTATCGCAGCGACAAGGGTACGGATGCGCGATCGATTATAGCCCTTCGACGATTTGGTATAGAGATTGCTTTAACACTGATTGCGAGCAGTCTTGTTGTTCACCCCAGCCAGCCAAGCTTGGGCGGCACAGTTGGCTGGTCAAGTGCTCCCTCGGACATGAGACCCTACATCATTGACGAGCGGTATATGTCCCAGGACATTGCTCTGTATATGATGTATCCTCCGCACGAGGAATTTGGGAGATTCACTGGAAAGAATCGGGACATGGTTGAGCGTCTTTATAGGCACACGAGGCAGCTGACTTCGTCGATGATTTTCTGCACTGATGGGTTGCCGGTATTGGATGATATGTCGCGTCTGCACGGTATGAAGGTTCCGTGGCGTTTGGACTGTCAGTATTCTGGCGCGTCTCGTCCGCGGTCACAACCACCGGATGCCTCAGATGTTCCTTGGACGTTACCAAAGGTAGAGGGACCGCGTCGTAGTCGTCGGGTACGGGTCCATGGTGCTTCGAAACGTACTTCCGTTGACCAGGATATCGATGTCATCGCATCTTCCCAGGATGAAGGCGGGGAATACACCCCAGTATGCGAAGACTATGTCCAGAAGGTCAGAAGTCTTTCATATCTACCGTCGTCTCTAAATTCGTCGCAGGCCTGGGTTACAGCCGTCAAGGTTGATGCGACTTTCGTCATATTTGATTGTGGAAACTATATTCGGATAGGTATTCGCCATCGGGAGCGGCAAACATTATTTCTGTCTTCGCTCCTCGACATACGCTCATGCAAGGGCCCGGCATACGGCGGTCTGTGGGCGGCGTTTCATGTCTTTGCTATTGCCGACGCCGTGCAGAGAGTTCCTCTTATCGAAAACTCCCTCTTGGCAAAGAGGAAATCAACCTTCGACGAACCCAGGCGCCCATCAAAACGGTTGAAAGCTGACGATGGCGCTGCAGATATGTCGTCGATTGATAAAGTAGGCTCAAGCATTCCTGCTCTTTATCGAAAGCTTACGTGCGCTGCCAGACCATGGCTGCCTCCATGGATAACTTCCCGGTCTTAGCAATATTCTTTCGCTTCGACCACTTGGATTCACCGGCGCCGCTCCTGCTTTTCAAGCCAGACGCCGAGCATAGATCTCAGTATGGACCCACGGAGTATCTCAAAATTATTGCGTATAAGCGGCTTGGTGCAGGCGCTGTCGGGGACGTCTATCAGGCCGTCATTGAGCCTGACAGCATTTCTAATACACCAAAAGCCTCGTCCAAAACTTCCAAGAAGAAGGTTGCGAAGGGGTCTGAAAAGGACCTCCCGCATCGACCGTTCGTTCTCAAAATAGCTCCTACCGACGCGCGTGCTCGGCGTCTCCAACATGAGGTTCGCATTTACAAACATTTGCACGACGCGGGTGTTTCTGGATACCCAGTCTACTTTCATTCCGCGAAGCTCTCAACACAGACCTGCGCGTTCTCATGCTATCTGACGCTGGCCGTCCTCTGGGCCAACGGATGGACAGCGAACGGAAGATCGACCTCTCACCGAAGGCGCGGTAAGCCTCCATATTGTTGGGCTTACGCACAGAGACTGAATTAGCCCCAGCGTTGAATTGAAGTCCATCTTAACGGCGATTCATGAAGCCGGCGTCCTGCATCGCGACGTACGTTCATGGAACATCATGGAGGACGAGTCGGGGCGGGTGCGCTTTACGGATTTTGACCGAAGCAGTTTAAGAGGGAAGCCCGAGGATTATCAGGCTGAGCAAGAGAGGTTGGATCGGTTCATCGAGGGGGAGTATGTGGATAAGGGTGACATTATTGGTGAGGACGATGTTAGACGACCTAGAGCAGCGAGGGCGCCATGATACCAATATTTATCAGATGCCGCTGTTCATACTACGAGCACAGCCACACTCGGTCCGGATGCGACCCGGTATAATTCATGGAATGCGTGTTGCTTTCTTTCGTCCCTCACTGTCGCGACTTCTTCCCCGGTACACGAAGTAGTAGTCGTATCTCATGTCGGACTCTTCACGCTCGAGTACTACATCTTCGTCTTCTTCTTTTCGTGAAGGCCAAGCTCGCCGACAGGCTCTCTTTGATTTCGGTGCTCCACCGCTAGAGCGAAAGAGAAATCAGCATGTTCCCATTCCAGCGGCTCCTTTTCACTTTCTGGACTCGCATCTATCCGAAAGCCTTATACTTAGGCATGTGACAATACTTCCCTCTCTGCATGTCGACGTGTTCGCTTGTCTGGACTCGTTCTCTGAAGAGCTCGAGGCTCTAAACCCCGCCAAATTCACAGTCCATGAGTTCAGTGTCCATGACACTGCAGATATGGCCAATGCTCTCTCTGTGATGCGCGTTCGTCGGGGCCCAATCAGATTTGCTTCAACGCAGATCACTAGCAGTCTTGTTCTGCATCCGAGTCAACCTGACCTGCGCTGTAGCTTACTCCGGTGGGTGGGCGCGAGGTCAGAGTTGAGACACACTCTCCTTGACGAGGCATATGCATCACAAAACCTGGCATTACATGTGGTGAAGCCGGATGCGACCGACTATGCCGATTTGAATGGAAGGAATAGGGAACTGCTCGAGCGTCTTCGGAAACATGCCGAGCAGCTAGTGTCAACAATGGTCTTTTGTACCGATGCTCTGCCGGTAATGGAGGATATGGCACGACTCGGCGCGATGGATCATTTCCCATGGCGCCTGGACTCTCACTTTCTCGACCACAGTCACCGCCACCGGATGCATCAGCAGTTCCATGGGCATTGCCTTCAGCAGAAGGCCCTCGTCGAAGTCGTAGAGTTCGTCTTCATGAGGTCCAGGAGCCGACGACTAGCTCGTTTAATATCGGCACAGTGGAACGCGACGTCGATGGAGAGGCAGGATACTCGCCTAGATGCGAAGATTACGTCCAAAAGGTCAGAGATCCTTTTGCTTATACCGCGCAAGTCCTCTAATTTTCATAGGCTTGGGTTTGCGCGGTGAAGACCGACACAACTGTGATCGTATTCGACTGTGGAAACTTCATTCGCATCGGTATTCGCCACCGGGAACGGGAGACCTTATTTCTCTCGAATCTTATTGACATAAGGACATGTAAAGATCCCGCTTACGGTGGACTATGGACCGCGCTTCAAGTGGCCGCTGCGTCAGATGCATTACAGAGGCTGCCGCTTTTGGAGAATGCTGCATCGAGCAAACGAAAATCGACCTTCGATGCACCCCACCATCAATTCAAGAGGCGAAAAACTGATTACGCGACGTCGAAAGACAAGGCGTTGCATTCCTTTGATAAGGTGGGTGTATATCCCTTAGAAAGTACATTAATCTCAAATTCCTTGCTAGACTACTATGGCCGCTAAATTCTCGGCGCTGGCGCTCTTTTTCCGATTCGACCTCTTCGAGTCTCCCGCTCCAAGGATGATGTTATTGGTGAAGACCCGCTTAGACGAAGAAGGAAGGCGAAGGAAAAAGGGCCAGCAATTTTGCAAACATCTTCGTTCAGTAGAGTGCACTAACCGACCTTTTCTGTACGCCACACGAACAACGAATGTCGGGATTGATTCTATGGCTGAACATTGACCTTCCACCTAAAACTACAATACCGGATCGGATGCAGAAGACATTTACCTGGATCTTTCACGCAAACTTTTCTGTAGTGTTGACATACCACGAATGATACTTTGTTTCCGGGTGGTCAAGCCAGGAATCTGCCTCGAAGTGGCGGAGGGTTGTCTTATCCTTTATGAAGGCTTTCAAGGCTGATCATGTAGAATACTTAGTCTTTCCGCACTTCAACGAACATTTTTGTATATCTGTCTGCACAACCTTCAGTGATTGGTCCCAACGATCGAATACTAGGAGAGCACAGTACCCTACATGTAACAGAACACTCCCGCCGCCAGTATATCAATCATATATCCCCCGCTGCAGACGGCGACAAGATCAAAATCCTCTTTCAACTATAGTGGCCACCAGTAAATCTTAAACCGCAGAACAGTGTTCAGGTATTCAAAAGTACATGTACTGTGTCCCATACGACAAGAGTAAACTCTTTCGTCTTTCCGCATAAATAGTGAACGTCATCATATACTCGCCTACAAAAACCATAAGCAAATCATTCAACAATCAACAATAGAATGCACTAACCGGTACATTCGACCACGACTCCGCAGCCTCCCCCAGCCTCGTCTGAAAATTATGCATACATCTCGCACATGGTATGTCCCCCGCGAAGCTCTTCATCGACGCAGCCAGCAAATGTGGCGAGAGATCTAAGTAAAACACCTCGTCAATCAAGTCACACTAGCACCAAGAGACAACTTGAAGACGAACCAGGCTTCGCATCATTCACCAACGCCGCCGCCGCCAACGCCCACGCCCTCTGCGGATCGGCCTTACACCCTCTTCCCTCGTGCGGAGGCGGCGGTACAAGTAAAATCTCCCGCAACCTCTTAAGCCTATCCAAATGCAAAAACACCAGCCGCTTGAGATACATCGCCCCCATGTAGACCGTCATGTCGTCTGTTAGTGTTTCCAATTTGAATGACAGTAGGTGCCCAGAGGCAAGCACGGCGAGGTCCTCGAGCCCGTGGTGCGCCGCGAGCATGTACACGTCAATGGGGCGGAGCGGCGCGTGGGAGTACAGTTGCGAGAACAAGTCGGAGGAGGTGGCGGGTAGGATGAAGCGCGTGGGAGCGACTCCATAGACGGGCTCCATTCGGTCTACGGCATCGACCAGCGTAGGGAACGAAGGGCTGAATTGGGCGCTGGGGAGGTCGTAGATCGCATGTAGGATTATGTTGAGGACGGCAGAGTCGTCATTGACTGCTATGGGCGCGGCGGCGTCGTGTAATAGTGCTGACCCGAAGCCATTTGACGACGCCTCAGCGAGGATAGCGCGATGTACATAGAATAGGACGCCATCCTGAGACTGGAGCACCGCGTCCGAATACGCTGAGGGTACAAGTCGAGCCGCTGGGTGGAAGGCTGTCGACACTCTTAACGACTCCGATGACTGAAAACATCAGAACGGGGCCATTGGGGAAGCCGGGAGACGTACCGAAATACCACTCCCTCGTAAACCGCTATGCCCATAGCCCCCAGGATCCGTTGGCAAAGTCGAAAAGCCGTTTATGCGTGAAGAGATGGTATCAGGCATGACGTCTGCAGAGGCCGCATCCAGCGCTGTCCCGGGCTACATTGAAAATTTTGCTGTCATCCACATGTAACACTCTTTCCCATTTTACTCACCGCATATGCGTACTGGCCGCCTAAACTCGCCTGCTTTGCCACCACACTTGCATCGGGATACCAAGCCCCACGGTCGCTGACCCGCCTTCTCCATAGGTCGACGTATTAGGACCTCCGCCTGCTGGTTGGAACTGTCAACGAATAGCCTGTCCAGCGCCAGCGAAGAGACTCACCAACGGGATCCCTAACACTATGCATCTGCCTCCTAGCGCGGCGTTCCATTATGGCTCAGGTCAACCTGTCATCAAAATGTCAGGTTGAGGGGCAGGTGCGTGATGCGCGGGGACAATTCCGGCGCATACTCCAGATCGCTGGAAAAGAATTTAGACGACAAAATGTGGCATCTCTGGCAGCTGAGGCTGAGCGCACTCCTTCCGGATAAGTCTACGGCGTGTGCGCGCCATAGGCGACTGCGAAGCGGCATCAACATTTGATAATGCTCAAGGACGACGCGTTCTTTTGCTTGTTGATGCTAACGAGAAGATTTGCGGGAGTAAACCGGATTGTTGAGTTCCTATCCTTACAGGAGGTGTTCAAAGGTGAGACAACGAGCTTGAAGATGGTAGACTAACTTTCTTGACACAACTAGAAAACTGGAGGAAATCGAAACCAGAGACATCTCATTTGTCTATGAGCAGAACGATGGACAACGGAGGCTATAATCGTGAACTGAAATTAAAAGTAAGATGACAATGACCGTGTCCAAGATGAATCACTGACTCTCTTTCCACAAGGTGTGGCGTAATAGAGCAAACAAAGGATGTCTTTATCCAGCACTTCGTTGGGCCATCATGATTCCATGGGACAGAAGTGGCGATAAGCATGACGGCGATTTCTCTTAGAGGCGAACGGATCACCAAAAGAGTTTCCGCGGTGAACGGCCTCTTCGTGGAGAGATGCGGAGTTGGGACTGAGAGGCACGCGTGATGAACACTTATTTCTCTGTGATTGAAAGTGAGTCGGCAATATCAGTTATAAAACAAAAGCACTAACTTCCGATGCACGAGTACCATTCAATCGCATCCAAGTGCTAGCTTGGTGAGCGCTAGCACCGTTTCTTCCTGGAGAGGGGAAGACACTATACGATCCCTTCGTGTCTAGTGCTTGGGCATTGCCGACTCGCGGGTACGATCTTGGGACTATTCGAAAGAGGAAGAGTACGTTGCTTAGCTGTGGTCGGCAGGCCTGCGAGATGGCCCCGCATCTGCGACCGTTGGAGACGCCCAGTTCCTACGCTGTTGCGGCTGAGAGCATCCTGTGAGAGATAGACAAGTTCAGACACGCACCAGGATAGGACTGTTTTCCTCAGGCGCGATAAGGACAATGGCGAGGTCCTCCACACCGTTGTCAATTGCGCGACAGTATATCATCCAAAGGTTCGGCTGACGTTTTGTCCGCGCGCCTTCGCTTCTGCGCCCTCATGAGCGCTACCCCAGAAAACAAACAAGCCGATATACGCACCAGGATACGGCCTCTCTCATGATTCCCTGCCTTTATTCGAGCCCCTTATATCGTGGTGGTAGTCGATGTCGAATGACCGCTCCACCAATTCGCTCCCCGGTCGTCCAGACGTTTCCCCACTGCCAAACGCGGTAAGGTATCGAAGGACCTGTTGGACGCCCGTCGTTGTAGGCGAAAAGCGCGATGCTTGTCTTGGTCCGTGTCCAAGGATCGTAGTGGCACGTGCCGTCATTTTTCTGCTCCGCTCTTCGACATCCTTTGGACATCCTTGTTGTTAATGGCCATGCATAGCGACATCGATGACTCGCTTATACTTTTTCGGACGACCGCTGCTTCTTTACACGACTACCTTCTGCCAATATGTGGCTTTCCATCTCTGAATCAAAATCTGTCACTGGGATGGTCTAACACTTATAGTCGGCTCCCTCCACATAAGCATGCCGCGGTATCTTTGAATCTTTCTGGTTTTTCTGTACTATACGCCACGAACACCAGGAACGAAAACACTGGTCCTATTTCTAAGGAACATTGGAAAACCATATCGCTGGATCACCGCCACTTTTATCTCCGACCCATTAGACTTTCCCTGGATTTTCCATCATGAAACACGATACAAAGTCATATTCATATCCACTCCCTGGGTTCCTCGCCCGTGTATATAACTACTTAGAACGCCCCACCCAATGTTGGTGGCATGCTTGAGCGCTGGCCGCTGAACATCTTGGCTCTTCTGAGATTGGACGCGGTGGATGAGCGCTCTTAAGGGAGAGGTAGACGTGTGATACCGTTAATCCCTCTTTTGATGCGCCATCCCCGTCGCCTGTGTTGGACATCCGACGCGACTTGCTGTGGCCGGATATACTTCCGCTGTGAGTGCTCAGCATGTGGTAACATGCCCCCTACAACATTCCGACGCGTTCTGACTTCCTGCGTAGTGCAAGAAGTCCACGGAGATCGGTATCCGACCGCCGTAATGACCGAGTCGTCGACGCCACACTAACTAGGAGGCCCGGGTCTCGCATGCTGTTATGGACCATTGGTCGTATCGACTCCATTGTGCGTGGAGTTTTCTGCTTTCAGAGAACAATGGAATTCGGGCACCCAAATCAGGAAACTAAAAGGTGGACCTGCACGATGGAAGTCACGTTTTCCTAGTTTTCCTACTTATAACTTCCTCCATCCAGCTTGTTCCCTTCCACACATCCCACTCACAACAACTTCTCACATCTTCAAACCCTTCCGAAATATGTCTGCTGCAAAGGAAAACCGACGTGTTGTTCTTAAACTGCCTAAACACGTTCCAAGCAAGCTTGTCCGCGAAGAGTGCGTCCTAATTCACTACTACCCTTGAACTCTTACTCATAGTTGCACAGGAAGCCATTACTCAGCGCGCCGAAGACGAAGCTGATCCTTCGTATACCTCTGAAGAGGAAACGTGGCGAGAACGAGGATTTAGATGAACTTGAAGAGTATGTCGCCGTGTATGCCGTTCCTTGCATTCTATTAACGAAATTTCCTAGTTGTCCTATTGCAAAATCCATCAAACAAGAACCCTTCTCTGAAGGCTTCGATCTCGAATCCTGCGAAGCCGCAGATATCACCGAGTCGGAAGAGGATACGGATGAAAGCCCCAGAGGCGCCATTGACCTTCTCCCACCTGTCCAGCTCAAATACTTCGCGTCGCGCAAGAACCCCTGCCCTCCAGCCGTCGGCGGCGTCAAACTCCCACACGACTTCAACGCGCCATTTAAACCTCACTTCAGCGCGGACAAACGCAAGCTGCACTCTCGCTGCAACATCACGATCGATCTCACATTTAAACGCGTGCCCTGCATCTCCGAAGTTGCCGCGAGGTGGAGGGTCCCGCCCGAGTTGATGGTGGGGTGGGAGGTGAGGAGGAGATGGCTGGAGGGCGAGGAGTGGATGGCGGCAGAGAACTTCAAGGCGCAGTACGGCATGTGCAGGGCGTGCCGAGCGAAGATTGAGCCGCTGGACGGTGAGAGTGGAACAGGGTATGACTATCACATCGGGGGTATCGACTTTTCCGGGCTGAGAAAGTAGTTAGGAAAATTGAATTTTGTATGCTCAGAAAATTGGATTTTTCCAGATGCAATCCCATTTCAGGAAGTTTGCTTTTCCAGGCTGAGAAAAGATCCCAGAAAATGTGATTATCTGAGTCCTTTTCTCAGTTGGGAAAGTTTGATTTTCTCGGCTCAGACGGCAGCTGAGAAAGGCAGCTTTTCTCATCGCTTTTCTCAGCGGAGAAAGCCTGATTTTCTGAGGTGACAAAGGCCCTTGTATGCCTTTCTCACCTAGAAAAACAGTCCAGAGGTGTGCAAGGGCCTTTGTCACCTCAGAAAATCAGGCTTTCTCCGCTGAGAAAAGCGATGAGAAAAGCTGCCTTTCTCAGCTGCCGTCTGAGCCGAGAAAATCAAACTTTCCCAACTGAGAAAAGGACTCAGATAATCACATTTTCTGGGATCTTTTCTCAGCCTGGAAAAGCAAACTTCCTGAAATGGGATTGCATCTGGAAAAATCCAATTTTCTGAGCATACAAAATTCAATTTTCATAACTACTTTCTCAGCCCGGAAAAGTCGATACCCCCGATGTGTATGTTGATGAATGGATCAAGCATCGGGGAACATGCCTACGCATAAGGGCTAAGGAGCAGGAGAGGAAGGTCCCGTTTCACTAATGCGCATCTCACCTTCCGCGCAGTATACGATTTGGACCCTTAGCTATCGCCGTCTCATCTTACTTCGATTCCTGGTTTTCGATTTTCTACTGCACAACGAATTTTATTTATTTCTCCTTTGTCTTTTGTGAGAGCGGCCGGCGGTACCGACTTGGATGGTGGTGCGTACCTCCCGAATTCTATAGCGCCACTCACAAACAATCAGCGGGAGTGGACGCTGAATAGAGAAGTGAACGTGATCACCATTGTCCACACCCAACAATAAGGTAGTGTTTCCAAAACAATGGACGCGAACGCGCATATATAAGCACTGAGCGGCCGTGTCCTAGCAGGACATCTATCGCACCACTAGCATTATGCCTTCATCTTTCCTACCGTTCCTGTCTTCGCCTCAGAAACGAGATTCACTTTACACCAGAGGACGATGAGCTCGGCCAATCTGTGGATTTCACAAACGAGACACCACTCTCCAGCGTAGACCAGACCGTCCCTTCTGCGTGGCTCCTGTCCTTCGCCCTTGACGACCAGGATGACGAGTCTGACTCAGATTATTCCGAGGAAGAGGACGAAGAGAGCGATGATACCCTACCAAGTACTTTGCTCCATTCTGCGATTTCAGAACTATCGGATCTGTCCGACTACTCAGACGACGATGGTACTGCTAGTGAAGATGAAGACGAGTGCGTGATCTCTTTGCATTCGAGTCGAAGGCGATGCTCATGTTGCCTTTCAGGTTCTTCACATATGACTGGGTCTCCTGCGACGATTTTGATGCCGATATTGAGGATGATGAAGCTTGGGACGAGGAGGACCTCCAGCAGATTCGTTTGGTGTTTCCGGAGGAGTTCTAAAGACTTCGAATTCAAAGCGCAGACATAACTAACAAGAATACATTGTACATCATGCTACGAAGTACTTCAAAGTGCACACTCATAACGCGAACAGGTCGTCTGAGGCTGGCCCAAAAGGTTTGATCGTGAGCGACCTGCACGTGAAGAAGGTCCTTGTCGTTTTACCATCAACACGCCTCATCCAGGACTGGCCGGCCGCTCCTCCGCCTACGATGTAGTTGCCTACTCCTTCTACACCGTGTGCCTTTGAAAAATCTCCTTGTTGACAGCACGCAAATCAAACGCAAATTGAGAACCACGCTCGGTCCGGAGTTTCCCGCTCTCATGTGATCTTCACATCATGTTGGTTTTCCTCTCGTTCTTGTCAATCTCCACGTTATCTCTTTAGTATAGAGCCGCAGCGCACCAGGAAACATGTCCAACTCGCCGCGGTCTTCTTCGTATTCTTCCTCCCCCGAACCGGGCGCTCGTACTCATCGCGAAAGATTCTACGCCTTCAACCCGCCGTCTCTAGTACGGCCACGGTCTCAACCTGTTCCCGTCCCAAGCGCGCCTTTACACTTCCTAGACACGCACCTATCCGAAAGTCTTATTCTTAAGCATGTGGAAGTGCTTCCATCCATGCATGTCGATCTATTTGCTGGGCTAGTGGATTCATTTTCCGAGGCCCTAGACACGCGAAGTGACTCTTTATTCCAAATCGACGGATCCTTGCCTTATCGCAACGAGGCCTTATATCATTGAGCAGCCGTATGTGTCACAGGACATCGCCCTGTATGTGAGTCGTCCTCACCCGGAGGAATATGGGAGATTCAGTGCAAGGAATCGGGACATAGTCGAGCGTCTCTATAGGCACACGAGGCAGTTGACCTCGTCCATGGTTTTCTGCACTGATGGGTTGCCGGTATTGGAGGATATGTCGCGTCTGCACGGTATGAAGTTTCCGTGGCGTTTGGACTGTCAGTATTCTGGCGCGTCTCGTCCGCGGTCACCACCTCCAGATGCCTCGGATGTTCCTTGGACGTTACCGAAGGTAGAGGGACCGCGTCGTAGTCGTCGGGTGCGGGCCCATGACGCTTCAAAATGTATTCCGGTCTCTCAGGATATCGGCGTCCTCGCACGTTCCAGAGATGAAGGCGTCGAATACACACCGACATGCGAAGACTACATCCAGAAGGTATGAAATCCTTGTATAGGAGCCCAACAGTTTCTGATTTCTTCACAGGCCTGGGTTACAGCCGTCAAGGTTGATGCGACTTTCGTCGTATTTGATTGTGGAAACTATATTCGGATAGGTATTCGCCATCGGGAGCGGCAAACATTATTTCTGTCTTCGCTCATCGACATACGCTCATGCAAGGGCCCGGCATACGGCGGTCTGTGGACGGCGTTTCATGTCTTTGCTATTGCCGACGCCGTGCAGAGAGTTCCTCTTATCGAAAACTCCCTCTTGGCAAAGAGGAAATCAACCTTTGACGAACCCACTGGGCGCCCATCAAAACGGTTGAAAGCTGACGATGGCGCTGCAGATATGTCGTCGATTGATAAAGTAGGCTTAAGCATTCCTGTTCTTCATCGAATGCTTACGTGCGCTGCCAGACCATGGCTGCCTACATGGATACATTCCCGGTCTTAGCAATATTCTTTCGCTTCGACCACTTGGATTCACCGGCGCCGCTCCTTCTCTTCAAGCCAGACGCCGAGCATATATCTCGCTATGGACCCACGGAGTACCTCAAAATTATCGCGTATAAGCGGCTTGGCGCAGGCGCTGTTGGGGACGTCTATCAGGCCGTTATTGATCCTGGCAACACCTCTAATACACCGAAAGCCTCATCCAAAACTTCCAAGAAGAAGGTTGCGAAGGAGTCTGAAAAGGACCTCACCCATCGACCCTTCGTTCTCAAAATTGCTCCTACCGACGCGCGCGCTCGGCGTCTACAGCATGAAGTTCACATGTACAGACATTTACACGACGCGGGTGTTTCTGGGATACCCAGTCTACTTTCATTCCGCGAAGCTCTCAACACAGACCTGCGCGTTCTGATGCTATCTGACGCTGGCCATCCTCGGCCAACGGATGGACAGCGAACGGAAGATCGAGCTCTCACCCAAGGCGCGGTAAGCCTCCATATTGTTGGGCTTACGCACAGAGACTGAATTAGCGCCAGTGTCGAATTGAAGTCCATCCTAACGGCGATTCATGAAGCCGGCATCCTGCATCGCGACGTACGCTCGTGGAACATCATGGAGGATGCTTCGGGGCGGGTGCGGTTTACAGATTTTGACTGAAGCAGTTTAAGAGGGAAACCCGAGGATTATCAGGCTGAACAAGAGAGGTTGGATCGGTTCATCGAGGGGGAGTACGTGGATAAGGATGACATTATTGGTGAGGACGATGTTAGACGACCTAGAGCAGCGAGGGCGCCATGATAAGTACTGTTACGGAGATGTGTTTGGATCGGTTAATTGTGAGTACTAATCAAGTTGTCCTTAGTTGGACCCCAGGCCATTTCAATTGGGATACGGGGTATATTGGATGAGTACCGGTGAAGAATGTGCTTTGAGGGTGGCCGCAAGACGCAAGCATGACGAAGTGAATGAGGAATCTGCAAGCACAGTGGTCCGCCACGCGTAGTCCCCTTTAGGAAGGCGATCGATCAGTTCAATACGCGTCTGTCTTCTGCTTTAGTTTTCACCTTTTCCTCCATTCGATCGACCATCATGGCTGGTATCGACGCTTTCCTCCGAGGAATGAGCCACAATATGGACTACTTTGGATCCCTTACGACAGGCGCAAAGAGCCTCACTGAAGCCGAGAAAAGCGGCCGCTCTACCGAACACTTGGATTTTGGCGTCGCGGCGATGTGTGCATCGTGTAACCAAACCATCATCCCTCCGAAGAAACTCCTGAGGTGTGCCGCTTGCAAGGCTGTTATATACTGCAGCAAAGAGGTCTGTTATGAATTGTAATCAAAGACGTTATTCACATCCGCCGATTTCAGTGTAGTGAACGGGACTGGAATGTCGGAACAGCTTTGAAGAAACTTGGTACTCACAAAGAATTCTGTCCTATCAACAAGGTGCGAATCAACCGTTCGACATTTCTCTTTTCTCATCCTTGTATATAGAGCCATATGGCGCGCCATGGCGAAACGCAGGCCATTCTTACCCAATTTCCTTGGGGACGGTTGGAAACTGACGGAACCTTCAACGATTATGTTGCTCGGGGCCGATTCGGCGTCTTGGGAGGCTCGGATTATGGGTTCTGGAGCCATCGCGGCGGATTGATGCCACACAACTTTGGCACGGAGGAGCTGAAAACGCTAGTGGAAAACGAGACGTATGCCAAAATCTTGACACCCTTTTTCGCCACATTCGACCACCTGGATGGAAAGGATCTTTTGAAAGAGGATCACCTTTCAGACGTTGACGGTTGGAAGCTGGAAACACGTCTCATCCCTTATCGACAATTCCCATCAGCATCCAAGCGACCTCAAATTGTGACGGAATTCCATCGCCGGATCAGTAACTGGGAGAGCTGGTATGAATGGAGAGGACTATCCAAGGAATCACCCGCGGCTCTTCTCATGAGCTTTCCTCTGAGCGCGTATTGGCTTGTCACACACTGCCTCCAGCTCACGCGCGCGAGTGCCGGTCGACCAGAAAAGCGCGTCCCTCTTCATCTGCACGTTATCGGCGCAGAGGTTGAACTGAACTATCTTCCTTTGTGAGTGATAATTACGCTACAACGCGCTCTACTGACTAATCTTCCCTAGGTTCTCCGAGTTGGCTTTGCTTCTGCCTTATCACGACATCAAACTCGTCCTCTTCGGGCCAAGTGTTGAAAAACTCGTCGCCATCGCGAAAAATGCCCACCGTCTATCTCTTGCCGGGAAGTCTTCCTCGTCCACCCCCGTGTTCGCGTACGAGGCGCCCAAGGAATGCGGAAGCGGACGCATCGAGATTTACCTTCACGGCGCCTCCTCTCTCTGGGGTCCCGAAATGCTCAGCGCTGCCAACGAGTACGGCGGACGCCCCGATGGCGTGATCGCTCTGAATGCAGGCCTAGGAGCCCACCGGACGTGGGTCCCTGTCATTCAATCTATACATCGAGCTGTCATGCCTTTCGCTATCACCGAGTACACGGAGCATTCGTGCGGGATACAGCGCGCGACGTTCCCTCAAATCGTGCGCCAGATCAATGCACAACCGATGAAGGAGTATCCGATCGAGTTGAACCCGTTCCAGCGCCCCGGACAGAGAGGCGTTCCGTGCTTTCGATTGCCGAACATTGTCAATGGATTCACTATGGTAGTCTGCAGGCCAGAACCTTGATCTCGTGATCCCTTGGCCAGCCTTCTCAAGGCTGTTGGGTCCGTCTCGTCCTACTTGTCGTATAGTACCATTGTATTTGAATCCCAAAAGCTTCTCATGTATCAGATAGTATTCTACTACCAGTGTCCTTCAATGCCAATATATCAACTAGAACTCTCCGTCCTTGTCATAAGCGTAGTCGCCGTGTATGTACTATGGGCAACCATTGCCCAATCCACACCCGCACTTCCTTCATCTATCGCATGCTCACAGCAACTTCAAAGTTGACATTCGGAGCGTCGCGAAATCCGGCAGCAGCGCATCATTAGGATCTTTCAGGGCGGGAGACAAGGACGCCAATCGTCGCGCGCCTGCGATGATCATCGTGTCCGATGACAGTGTAAATAAGTTACATGGGGGAAGCGCAACCTCAGGCTTGTCGCAAATTGAAATGTTGATCAAAGAATTCAAGTCTCACCACTGTATCGAGGATAGTTTGCAGCGTATGTACCGAAAGGCTTCTGGTGCAGCTGTTGTTCCAGATGTCTATTCCGCGTTATAAGCCTTTTTTTTAATTCGCCAGTTCGACTCTAGAGTTGCGCAGTCTATTCCCCGAAGGAATTTAATACGGGATCTTGTGCGAAGCCTATTCGACTCTGCAATTTATACGGCTCCAACCCTCTCTCCTCCTCATCCTCCACACCTACGTATATACATCTTCCGTGTGCGGTTAAGGTTTGGGGAGACAGCGTTGAGCGGATGCACCTCGCACTCGTGATAGGTGACGAGAGTAGTGTCATTTAAAGTTGTAGCAGATGAGTGACACAAATGTCAAAGATGCAGAAGGAAACTTTCTATTGTACATGATATCTCTTATCTCGCACCGACTTTAGCCTCTCTCGCGGCAGAGTCTCTCTGCGGGCTAGTGCGTCAACTGTCAGCTTTGCATGAACATGAGGTGGCGTGGCGTCACGTACTCGCGCCATGTAACGACAAGTTCAAGTCTTTCTTGCTCTACACGCGGCTTCTGCGTGTGACTGTCAGATTTGGATCACCACGAGATGTGGCGGCGGCACGCACCGTCCTCAAGGCCAGCTTGAGAGTCGGCTGGGGTCTTTGTGTTCGTATTAGCCGATTTTACTGGCCGTTGAAGTCCTGCGCGACAGTCAGTCTTTTTGTCACCCAGTATGATCACGACGAACTCGGGCTCCTGAAATGCGCCACCAGGATATCTATGGCGTCGGATAGAGGACTGTAAGACGACGTCCGGATTGCAAGCTCTGAGCCGAGGTGGATGGGTAGAGCGAGTCCTGCCATGGCGGTGGTGGGTGGGAGGTGGAGAGCGGATGGGGCGTTCTAAGTACTTATATACACGGGCGAGGAACCCAGGGAGTGGATATGAACACGACTTTGCATCGTGTCGCATGATGGAAAGTCTAATGGGGAGATAAAAGCAAAGGTGGCGGTCATCCGGCGATATGGCTTTCCGATGTTCTTTAGAATTAGGACCAGTCTTTTCGTTCCTGGTGCTCGTGGCGTACAGGAGAAAAAAAGGGGAAAGATTACAAGATACCGCGGCATGCTTTTGTGAAGGAGCCGACTAGAAGTTTTAGAAGAATGTCCATCCCAGTGACAGATTCTGATTTAGATATACAGATTGAGAGATAGTTGTCGTGTAAAGAAGCAGTGGTCGTCCGAAAAAGTAGAAGCGAGTCATCGATGTCGCTATGCTGTCCTTGACATGGCCATTAACAACAAGGACGTCGGAGAGCGGAGGCAGAAAATGGCGGCACGTGCCACTACGATCCTTGGACACCGACCAAGACAGCATCGCGCCTTTCGCCCGCAACGATGGGCGTCCAACAGGCCCTTCGATACGCTACCTCGTTTGGCAGTGAGGACCTGATGTCATCGACGACCGGGGCGCGAATTGGTGGAGCCGTCATTCGACATCGACCACCACCACGATTATGAGGCGAGATGTGGCAACCCGGTGCGTGTATGGGTTCGTTTCTCTGTGGGCGACGTACTCACGAGGAGATAGCACACACCCGAGCGGCGGACACAATGGTGGTGTCATCGCGGCAGTCTGTCGTCCGTAAATTCGCGCATTAACGTGCGTAAATTGCAGCTCCTTCCTCCACGCTAGTTGACTTTGAAACAGTCCCCAAAATGGCCTCGCCTGGTCCCGCGCATAGGCTATGCTCCAACACCAGAGAAGACAGATGTCGCAATCCTGGCCCAGACATACCGGTAGTCGCCATACGACGACTCGTCTGCACGCATTACTCCCTCTTACTCGTCCCACTTCTGATAGAATCAGGATTATCATTGCCACCGTATAACCACATCTTTTGAACGCCGCTTCGAAAGAAAGTCAGGCAACTTCAGACCGAGAGATCTAATGGCGTTCGAGGGTTAGGACTCGGTCTGGGACTCGCCATTCGTGTCCAATGGAATCGCGAATAACGAGCTCAACAAATGCGCTGGTTCCTGCACGAACACATTCTTCAATCACCATATTGTTTGGCGTCCATGCACTGGATTACGATGTCCCCTTCGGAAAGAAAGTCAGTGCTTCATCTGGAATTAAACATTGACGTCTTACCTTTAATTGCAGTCTATGATGACGGTATCCTTTATGTGTCACTTGGCTGGGATGTGGTCGAAGAGGTCGACGACTATTGTGGTGCGCGTCTGGGCTCGATTCTCAGCCATGGTTGTGCAGCGGACAATAGAATGGACCTTTACTGTTCTTTCGCGATCGCGTCGTAGCTAAGGAGGCCCAGGCCGCCCCGACATGGGAACCTATTGTTGGCTAGGAACGGCGAGTGTACATGGGTAGCGCCATTGGACGAAGGATAAAGGCGACTAGCGACGTTTTACTCCCATAGAAGCATCGATAATAAGCTCAGCAGGCGGCCTGATATTATGTGGTGCTTGTGCTTTCTTTCGTGTTAGTCTTTATTTTGAAACTGGTTATTACTTTCTCACCTTTGATTTCAGGCGAATGATACCTAGATACCTTTGTACTTTCTTCACGAATAGGAACCTGACAACTCGATGTCATCCAGCGAGTCTTCACATCCTCCTCAGGCAGGAGAACGCGTCATTCTCCACTACTCTGTGCCGCATTGCAAAGTCACCAGTGCATGGCGCGCTTGGCTGGCGTAGCTGTGCCTCCATCCGTTCCGCCTGTCGTTAGACTTCACCGGAAGGAGTGCGCTCAGCCTCAGGTGCCAGAGATCCCACATTTTTGTCCTCTAAATGGTTTTCCAGAGATCTGTAGTATGTGCGGAATTGTTCCTGACGCATCACGCACCTGCGCCTCAACCTGACGTTTTGATGACAGGTTGACCTGAGCCATAACGGAACCCCGCGCTAGGAGGCAGATGTATAGTGCTAGGAATCCCGTTGGTGAGTCTCTTCGCTGGCGCTGGACAGGCTATTCATTGACAGTTCCAACCAGCAGGCGGAGGTCCTAATACGTCGGGCTATGGAGAATGCGGGTCAGCGACGGTGGGGGCTTGGTATCCCGATGCGAGTGTGGTGGCAAAGCAGGCGAGTTTAGGCGGCGAGTACGCATATGCGGTGAGTAAAAAGCGAAAGAGTGTTGCATGTGGATGACAGTAAAATCTTCAATGTAGCCCGGGACAGCGCTGGATGCGGCCTCTTCGGACGTCATGCCTGATACCATCTCTTCGCCCATAAACGACTTTTCGACTTTGCCAACGGATCCTGGCGGCTATGGGCATAGCGGTTTACGAGGGAGTGGTATTTCGGTATGTCTCCCAGCGTCGCCAATGGCCCCGTTCTGATGTCTTCACAGCCCTTGGAGTCGTTGGCAGTGTCGACAGCCTTCCACCCTGTAGCTCGACTTGTACCCTCAGCGCATTCGGACGCGGTGCTCCAGTCTACGGACGGCGTCCTATTCTATGTACATCGCGTTATCCTTGCTGAAGCGTCCTCGAATGGCTTCGGGTCGGCACTGTTACACGACGCCGCCGCGCCCATAGCAGTCAATGACGACTCGGCCGTCCTCAACATAATCCTACATGCCGTCTACGACCTCCCCAGCGCCCATTTCAGCCCTTCGTTCCGTACGCTGGTCGATGCCGTAGACCGAATGGAGCCCGTCTATGGAGTCGCTCCCACGCGCTTCATCCTACCCGCCACCTCCTCCGACTTGTTCGCGCAACTATACTCCCACGCCCCGCACCGACCCATTGACGTGTACATGCTCGCGGCGCATCACGGGCTCGAGGACCTCGCTGTACTCGTCTCTGGGCACCTACTTTCATTCAAATTGGAAACCCTAACAGACGACATGACGGAACGCATGGGGGCCATGTATCTCAAGCGGCTGGTGTTTTTGCACTTGGATAGGCTTAAGAGGTTGAGGGAGATTTTGCTTGTGCTGCCGCCTCCGCACGAGGGAGGAGGGTGTAAGGCCGATCCGCAGAGGGCGTGGGCGTTGGCCGCGGCTGAGTTGGTGAATGATGCGAAGCCTGGTATGTCTTCAAGTTGTCTCTTGGTGGTAGTGTGATTTGATTGACGAGTTGTCTTACTTAGATCTCTCGCCACATTTGCTGGCTGCGTCGATGAAGGGCTTCGCGGGGGATATACCATGTGCGAGGTGTATGCATAATTTTCAGACGAGGTTGGCGGAGGCTGCGGAGTTGTGGTCGAATGTACCGGTCAGCGTATTCCATTGTTGGTTTTTGAATGATTTGTTTATGGTTTTTGTAGGCGAGTATATGATGACGTTCACTATTTATGCGGAAAGACGAAAGAGTTTTACTCTCATCGTATGGGACACTGTACTTTTGAATACCTTAACATTGTTCGACGGTTTAAGATTACTGGTCGCCGGCCACTGCGAGGAAGGGGATTTTGATCTTGTCGCCGTCTGCAGCAGGGGAGACGTGACTGGTATACCGGCGGTGGGAGTGTTCTGTTACATATAGGTTAGTGCGCTCTACCCGTTGAAGAGACGCACGTGTGCTGTGTTCCTGTGTGGCCACTGTAACGACTCAGAGATAACGCTAGATGAAAGGAATGCGACTGACTGCCACCAAGTTGTGCCCGACCAGCCTTCGAGCGTAAAATGGTACACTAGCTTTTCACCGACTGGGATGTCACATTAGTAATTAGTGCCATTTTGATATAGACCATGCCTAGTCGACCGGTCAATGGCAATGAGGCGAGATTAGTAAAGTACGAACAAGTGAATTGAGCTATTAGGGCGGTGTTGTCAGGACACCTCAAAGCAGTGGAAGAAATGCAACGTATGTTCCAGCGTCGGCCAATCCGTTCTTAACATAGACCTGCAGCGTTTCTTCAGATTTGGTAGAAGTTGAAGGTTACGATAACGCGGTCGTGATGGTTAGCTTCAATGAGCGGTCCGGGTGTGTCGGCATGCACGCATGATCACAAACGCGTCTCGCACGCACGTCCACTTTGTTGGAGGTATGTCGTACGCCACCAAGCGGACATGAACATCCCGGAGACAAAATAGCTGGCGAGTAGAGGAGGTCTTTCACCGGATAGTGGAGCTCGAGGAAGGATTCTGGCCGGCCGTCTGATAATGAGGAGTTGTAAGCTCCGTTAGAAACATAACACCCATTCAATTCCGAGATAGTAGTAGTACTACAATAATGAATACATCGTCCAGACAGAAGTATTCGGGTATAAAGAGTGTGCATGCCAGTCAGACCATCTCTGGCACTTTGTCGTCGTGCTGCTGGGAAGTCAGGAGCCGAGTACACTGCGCGGGGAACCCAATATACCTGCGACTTGTACGAGCTTGGTGCCAAGGCCAGATCGTCGCCAGAAGTGTCCATGTGCACGACAGCGGTACGTTGGACATCTGTCAAAGTTAGACAAGAACAACATGCCAGACGGTTCAGACTGACGAATCCCTTCCATCGCCACTGCTGGGCCTCTGTGAGATCGGTAGTCGTGATCTGATGTGGATGTTCCTCCTTCTTTCTTCGAAGTCTTCCTGATGTTCAAGTTGTAGAGCAGCGTCAATATGTAAACACGACCCAAGATGAAAGCAAGTGCGGTTCCGACTAGACCCACGAACAGTGAGATTGGGGGCATGAGAAAGCTTCGGATAGGCGTACCGTTACTTGTATTGTTTGCAAGATATGCAACGAGAATGGAAATCGCGATAACGGACGTGGTGGAACCGGTCTGCATGGCAGCACGCATAAGCCGCTGGATCAGGTGCTCTGTGGTCTTGAAGGATGTCTTCATGTTATACAGCTGCCAGATAAGAACAAGCGCAATGAGAACGTCTACCTGTCGTTTTAGATACAAGGTGCGAAGGAAAAGGTTGAGGTATACATACCCGTGACTGAAGTCATGGTCAACCAGACAATAACGGGAATCTTGATCATGAAACGCTGGTCGTACGCGTTGAAGCGAGTCAGTATGATAACCGTTGCCAATGAGCCCCCGTACTATGTACGGGTCGTCAGTGGGGCAATAACCATCGAAAGAACGGAGAGACAGACAGAAACGATGATACAGAGCGTAAGGAATACGCATATGAGCCAGTTCTTGGTCCTGCCCAACAGTTAGTTGCATTGACAACAGAGAAGGATACTTGACGAACTCACAAAGCATAGTACCGGTTGACAAGAAAAGACTGTACGAGTAGACCCGTTACACCAGTGGTAGCCAGGTATAACGTGAAAGGCCAGGTCTGATTGCTTAAGAATTTCAGGTCGCCCCAGTGGCTAATCGTGTACTGCGTCACTGTCAGTAAGACCGCCCGTGATAACGGTATCTTCACAAGCACGCACCAAATACACTTCTGCGAAATCACCGCTAAGAGATACCGTATCTACGAGGACGGCAAGAGCGACGAAGATCTTCACCCCTAGCGCATCGCTCTTGAACGACGTATAGTACGTGATCGTCTCTCGGATGATGAGCATGAACAGCATCGATGAGATCCAAGTCCCGATGAGGATGGAGCTGTCAAAAGGCCGAGGTCAGCATGCTGGTACTGCATGGATGATCATTGGATGGATTGGAAAACGTACCCGAGCGGGTCATCATAAGTACCCATTGCCAATGGCGGCCTTGAAACGAGGACAAGAGAGAAATTCAAACATCCACCGAAAAACAAACTATTATAACCAATCTTCAAGTGGCCCCTCTGCGTCGCGGCGCGCCGCCTTCGTACCCGTTCCGCCGCTACGCTGACAACCGCCGGTTCCCCGAGTACATTTTTGTCGTTGGAACGCTTCCAGACGTTATCGTCCTTGAATTTGACTGTACGCCGCACATCGAATGGGCCGTACACCCCATACTTCGTGGAACTAGCAAGGTAGAACCTATTGCCATTCAGGGGGAGGCATGACTATGTGGCACAGAAAAAGGTTCGATCGTGTTAGGAGGAAGATCGGACCGAACAGGGGAACAAGTCAAGTTGGATGGTCTCGTAATACCTTCCTCCTAATTGAATGGGGAAGGTAGCGCACGCACATTTATATTACACTGGACAGGAGGTAAATTATTCAGTTAGTTGAGGTCGTCTCAGGATCGTCTTGTCGAACATTGGTGGCCAGGGTGGTCGGTTGATCTAACAGTCACGTTGGAACGAGGCGTGCGGCATAGCGTGTCGATACGACAATGATGGTGCGAATACAAGACGGAATCGTGCTCTACGTGCCTACTGCCCCTGCCAAACACAGACAAACACAGAGACGCGCGAAGCTCCTCCTGATCAGACGTAGCGTCTCTATCTTCTCGCTGACGACCACTTCTGATCAAGAGATAGGTTTTCCGAGTCTGAGTCCACTCCACAGGACGTCGCGTGAAACGTGACACTGGTAATTGTCTCGCTGCTGGCGAGCGGGTCGATGAGATCAAAGAAAAGCTCATCCACATTCCCAGCGACCTTGATGTGAGTCACCACGGTCTCCAAGCAGTAAGTGAAAGGTAATGCGAGGCTCTGATTGAAATCGGCAAGTGATTTCCTGGATGTTTAGCCTTTGACAATGGTCGCAGCGCCAATGTACATACCATATGCATCATCTACATAATGCTGTATCATGGCGCCCTCGCAGCTCTAGGTCGTCTAACATCGTCCTCACCAATAATATCATCCTTATCCACAAACTCGCCCTCGATGAACCGATCCAACCTCTCTTGCTCAGCCCTGATAATCCTCGGGCTTCCCTCTTAAACTGCTTCGGTCAAAATCCGTGAAGCGCACCCGCCCCGAATCGTCCTCCATGATGTTCCATGAACGTACGTCGCGATGCAGGACACCGGCTTCATGAATCGCCGTTAGGATGGATTTCAATTCGACGCTGGAACTAAATTCAGTCTCTGTGCGTAAGCCCAACAATATGGAGGCTTACCGCGCCTTGGGTGAGAGCTCGACCTTCCGCTCGCTGTCCATCCGTTGCCCCAGAGGACGGCCAGCGTCCGATAGCATCAGAACGCGCAGATCTGCATTGAGAGCTTCACGGTATGAAAGTAGACTGGGTATCCCAGAAACACCCGCGTCGTGCAAATGTTTGTAAATGCGAACCTCATGCTGGAGACGCCGAGCACGCGCGTCGGTAGGAGCTATCTTGAGAATGAACGGTCGATGCGGGAGGTCCTTTTCAGACCCCTTCGCAACCTTCTTCTTGGAAGTTTTGGACGAGGCTTTTGGTGTATTAGAAAGGCTGTCAGGCTCAATGACGGCCTGATACATGTCCCCAACAGCGCCTGCGCCAAGCCGCTTATACGCGATAATTTTGAGGTACTCCGTGGGTCCATAGTGAGATCTATGCTCGGCGTCTGGCTTGAAGAGAAGGAGCGGCGCCGGTGAATCCAAGTGGCCGAAGCGAAAGAATATTGCTAAGACAGGGAATCCATCCATGTAGGCAGCCATGGTCTGGCAGCGCACGTAAGCTTTCGATGAAGAGCAGGAATGCTTAAGCCTACTTTATCAATCGACGACATATCTGCAGTGCCATCGTCAGCTCTCAACCGTTTTGATGGGCGCCTGGGTGCGTCAAAGGTTGATTTCCTCTTGGTCAAGAGGGAGTTTTCGATAAGAGGAACTCTCTGCACGGCGTCGGCAACCAGCAAAGACATGAAACGCCATCCACAGACCGCCGTATGCTGGGCCCTTGCATGAGCGTATATCGATGAGCGAAGACAGAAATAAAGTTTGACGCTCCCGATGGCGAATACCTATCCGGATATAGTTTCCACAATCAAATATGACGAAAGTCGCGTCAACCTTGACGGCTGTAACCCAGGCCTGCGACAAATTTAGAGACGACGGTAGACATGAAAGACTTCTGACCTTCTGGACATAGTCTTCGCATACTGGGGTGTATTCCCCGCCTTCATCCTTGGAAGATGCGATGACATCGATATCCTGGTCAACGGAAGTACGTTTCGAAGCATCATGGACCCGTACCCGACGACTACGACGCGGTCCCTCTACCTTTGGTAACGTCCAAGGAACATTCGAGGCATCCGGTGGTGGTGACCGCGGACGAGACGCGCTAGAATACTGACAGTCCAAACGCCACGGAAACTTCAGACGGTGCAGACGCGACATATCCTCCAATATCGGCAACGCATCAGTGCAGAAAATCATCGACGAGGTCAGCTGTCTCGTGTGCCTGTACAGACGCTCAATCATCTCCCGATTTCTTCCCGTGAATCTGCCAAGTTCCTCTGGGCGAGGATGCCTCACATACAGAGCGATATCTTGCGACATATACGGCTCGTCAATGATATACGGCTTCGTGTCCCAAGGAGCGCCTGACCAGGACAGCGCGCCGCCCAAGCTCGGCTGACTGGGGTGAATAACAAGACTGCTTGCGACCCGTGTCAAAGACAACTCTATACCAAAACGTCGAAGGCTGACAATTTTCGTTGCATCGGTGCCTTTGTCGGTGCCGTAAGAGGACGATTCATCGAGTTGAAACAAAGAGTCACGTCGCGCGCCTAGCGCCTCGGAAAATGAATCCACTAGACCATCAAATAGCTCGACATGCATAGATGGAAGCAATTCCAGATGCTTAAGAATAAGACTTTCGGATAGGTGTGAGTCTAGGAAGTGCAAGGGCGCGCTTGGGACGGGGACAGGTCGAGACCTCGGCCGAACTAGAGACGGTGGGTTGAAATCAAAGAATTTTTCGCGACGAGTAGGAGCGCCCGGTTCGGGGGAGGGAGAGCTAGCAGAGGAATGTGAAGCAGAGGGCGAAGAGTTGGACATCTCTCCTGGCCACTGCATAACAACGAGGGCGGAGGTTCTAAAAAGAGCTCAGTTCAGCTTCACCCCCAAAACCAACATGAAGGTAAGAGACAGATGAGGGTGAGCCTGAATTGGTGATGCACATCCGGAGTTTCGGGCCGGCATCCGCACCTTTTCTTTTAACCACTACCAGACCAACCTCAAAGAGTCAACACTATCTCATATTCTGCTCATCCTCGGCATTGTCAATTTCGATAACTCCATTGCTCAATTGAATTGGCCGCCTGAAAGAATACTTAACCGTACGTGCTCGTAAACTCTGATTGGATAAACCTGTTGGTCATTTTGATTTTTGCTCATTCAGAACTGGTCTATTTAAGTACTGTTTCATGAAAACCTTCCACTCCAGGCCCTATAGTGCACTCATAAAACCTCGGTCTCGCTGTGCTAGAACTTGCATTGGTGATATTTAGTTTGGGGCAAAGCGAATGCCTCTGCCCACGCTCTGCTTTAGTGGCGACGCGTACGAACTACCTCGACTTGGTCAACACTCCGTCTGGCACACATGTACAGTCTACCTATTCGTTGAATTGATAAACTTTACACCAGACTGGTCTTCGAAATGCGCTTGAGAACAGCAGGACTCGCTCTTTCAGCTAGAGAGCATGCGCGAATGTAACTTTTTCATTTGCCCTCCTGTCTCCGCTGGTAGCACTTTTCCAGTTCAGAGTGTCTGATGAAATAAACTCATTTCGCTATGGTAACCTCATAACAAGTAAATGATTCCGCATCCCGCGCCTCGCCCAACCACGACATCCGACATGAACTTCAGCCACCTTCCCCAGATCCGTGACGTCGCTCTCCAAGCTGACTCAAAACTCTCATACGTCCCCGGTATCGCAGCAAACGCCAGTATGGCAGCTCTCTACGCCGTTCTGGCTATGTTTGGGCGCTTCGCACGAAGCAGACCCACCCTCCTTTGAATGCTTCTAGTCAGCTTCCTGCACACAAACTTGTCGCGATATCTTGAGATCTTGCTGACTTTTTTCCCTACTATACACCACACAATACGACGAACCCCAGGAACGAAGCCGGTCCTAATTCTAGGTAACATCGACTGCGATCTAACACCACGTCGCCAGATTAAAACCACTGCGACCTCTAACCATTAGACTTTCCGTCGACACGATGAAAAGGACCCTCACGAATAGGGCATTCATACTATCCACTCCCTGGGTTCCTCGACCCGGGGATAGTATAAACCCCATTCTCCAGATCCAGCCGCTTTCCGTCTGCCCAGCACCACGATGGCATGCATGACTCCCCATCCACCTCGGCTCATCGTCCTATGGTCCACTATCCGATGCCTTGGACACTCTCGTGGCGGGTTTAACAACGTAGGTTTGTCGCATTCATCAACTAAGTGCGGCGATAAATACGCAGCGCCTTTACGACCTGGCTACAAAATGCGAAGACCATTCGAGCTGAATGTGAGCTTGAAGGTGTGTCGCCGCCACATCTCATGCTGATACGAATCTGATAGTTACACACAGAAGCCGCGTGGAGAATGAGAAAGACTTGAAGGTGACAACGTCGCATGTTACGAGACTAGAGTCGATGCAACGGAAGAGTTCCATTCTCATTTCCGTGTTATTCGTATAAACAGAGGCATGTGGCGGGAGACTCATGTTATCTACTGCAAGTTAAATGACACCGCCATCCATGAACTCGAGGTACATCAGCTCAAACGGTGTCTCCACAAAACTGACCCGCACACCCTCCACAAAGTCCTGCCGTACCTTCTCTTGAGGAGTATCCGTAACAATCACTCTAAACTCTTCCACGCCCCAAGGCCGGAGCCCTCCTGCAACCCTCCCAGTCCAATCCTTATCCGACGCCGTATCCCACTGCCGAAAACACAAAATGACATCCAACTTCACAAGCCCGAAAGGTCTTTTGCAGACGGGAGCCCGCTCCAGCCAGTCCTTCGCAGCCACCATATCCGTAAATTGCAGAACGACATGGGGAATGTCGAGGATATATGCAACAATCGATTCCATCACTAGAACTTACATTAAACATCAGATTCCGCGATATGAGAAGGACGCTTACCGTATTCTGTTGGGGGAGAGAGGAATAAGAACCTCAGATTGGCGCTGGTCCGTCGGAAATGAAGGAGTGCTTTCTGCATTGCGAATTCACCTCTGTACCTGGGCCCAAGGTTGACGAGGAACAGGCGACGCAAGTTGCTGCAGGAAACAGCAAAGGGGATCAGCCGGAGGAAGCGGGGATCACATTCCACCAAGACCAACTCGCTTATACAAGCAGTGTATGGAGAAGAAGACAAGGTATGAGTCTCCCAAATGGCTCGAGTCACGTGTACGAATGTTAGAGAAGTGAGATTGGGACATCGACGTATCAAACGAGATATTCCCTCTGCAGAATGGCTGCTGTATGCAATCGATATCCGCTTTATTTCAATTGGGTACGGCATGATAGGGTCCAAATCCGAGTCCTCATCGAGAGAGAAACCGCGTCCTTCGAGTGTCAGCTCGCGGAGATTGGGCATGGAGAGTGTCCACTCGGACATTGACGCGGGCAGTGGTTTAGAGGCGAAGCGGCAGTCCAGACTGAGGACGAGGGTGCCCATGTTCTCTTTTATGAAAAGATCCTGTAAGGCGAGGCAGCTGGGGGAGAGCTCCCCGTTGTCGGCTGTGCGGAGGTGGGCGTGGCGGTAGATGTAGATGCGGCATCGGTCGACGAAGGCTTTGGAGGTGTTGAGGAGGAGCAGGAGGGTGGGGATGTCGTGCCGGGTTAGGTCGACGATGTGGTCGAGGAGTTCTTGGGGTAGTATGGGCATCCTCCGGAAGGCGATGAGGACAACACAGGGAAGGAATTAGGAGCTGCCGTGTGTAAACAACGGGGTGCAAAGCTGTGCAAAGTTATGTCCAAATGAAGACACAGTGTCAGACACGTGCCAGACTCCGTTCTTGGACACCGACCAGACACCGACCAAACGCCGTCGCGCCGTGCTCTACGACGACCAGCGCACACCCAGCATTATTGCGGTCCTGTAATGCCTGCCTTGATTGGACCGCGGGCCGAGGACGGTCAGAGCTTGGCCTGATGTCATCGGCGGAGGATGCCAGTGAGCGGAAATAAATTGAGGAAAATATAAGAGAGGCCGTATTCTGGTACGTGTTTGAGCTGGCCTGTATGTAGGCGTCGTGCTGATGCCAGTGAAAAGTCTGTATGGGCAGATCGAGGGAGATCAAGGGAGATGAAGGTATCCCGATGGGCTCCGCTGGAGGTCGACTGGAGCGCAAGAAATTGATGGACAATCATTGCCTGTCGAGGAATGTCAGGCAGTCGTGATGGGCTCTTGTCACCGCATGTGGTAGCATGCCCTCGATGTGCACGGATAGAGAATGCAATTTATATTCCCTCATCGAGGCCCGTCTGATTAATTCAAAATATTATGCATTGCTCGGTAAATTATTCTATCTAGGCATATCAATGATGGTCGACATCCAATGTGTCTGCCCCGACTGCCCAATATCCCTGCTCGAGTTGAATCGCGCTTGAGAACATAATTGCACTTATTTCGCCGCCTAGTAGAGCCATTAGATGACGGAGACTGCATCACAAAATCACGTACATCTTTCCTTGCAGCGTTCGCACGATTCGTCTTCGATTGTGCCTCGAGACTCGCCGACTTCCAACGCTGTAAAACCCGCAATCAGTTCCGATAGTAACAATGATTCGAAAGACATACCTCTAGCTCCGCTCCAGAGAGAGAATTCCAATAAGCCTCATACTCGGAGGCACATCCATTGGGGTTTTTCAAATGCCATTCCTTCCCGCAGAGGTTGCTAGATTGCGAGACAATTAGCCTCGAATGCAGCAACATGGTCTAGTACATACCGTGGCGTGTTTGAATTAGTTGGCTTATACTTTCTGGACTTCTTGTTCGTTGGCGCGACCGATGCGGACAAATCTGGTTGTTGGCTGCCGGATGGAAGGATTTCGGCGAGAGGGGATATGGGATCTGGCTCCTTGGTGTTTGCGGCTCCTATCGAGGCATATTAGAAAGAGATTTACACAGCAGATGAGAGCATACCCGCTGAATCCGAAGATGCTGCTGCTGCTGATGTATACTCGAGACGAGATGTGAGGGGATTCTTGATCTGAGCAGTTATTAGAAGGGATAATAGACATCAACCAAGAGAAACATGCCTTGAAACGAAGACCGGTAGGCTTTTCTGTACCTGGTAAAGTGCTGCTTGTTGGTATAGCTACGGCTGTTTGATGTCCGTTAACGTCGTGTGGCAAGTCGTCGGGAAGTTGCAAGTCGTTGGGAATCATCATTGTATCCTCGTTCGCAGCCATCGCCTCCGAGTCGTCCGCGTCATCGCTGAGTGAGTGATCTTCATGGAATGTGTTGGGAACGTTCTGTTCGGACTCCCTTTGTACGTCTGGTACATAGTTGTGGAAGTCTGCTGGATCCGGAGCAGGCGTGGATGTACGCGTAGGTACGGGCGTGGATGGGCGCGTAGGTACGGGCGTGGATGGGCGTACAGGCACCGATGTAGGCGTAGGCGCCGGTACTGGCGTAGGCGTTGGCGTAGACGTAGGCCCTGGTACCGGTGTTGGAACACGTTCTGGTACCAACGTAGGAATAGATGCGGGTACTGGTGCTGGAACAGGCGCTGGTACCGGCGTAGGAACAGGTGCTGGAACCGGCGTAGGAACAGGCGCTGGTACCGGCGTAGGAACAGATGCGGGTACCGGTGTTGAAACAGATGCGGGTACTGGTGTTGGAACAGGCGCTGGTACCGGCGTAGGAACAGATGCGGGTACCGGTGTTGGAACAGATGCGGGTACTGGTGTTGGAACAGGCGCGGGTACCGGCGTAGGAACAGATGCAATCAAGGGAGCAGTTGGTGCTGGAATTGGTGTGCGTAGTGGGTCGGCACTGGAACGAATAGGTTCTGGATCATCGGGGATATCAATGACCATGGCATTGGGGTCATTTTGACACGAATCAGATGTGCTGGATGTGGCAGCAGGCTGAAAAGAGCATTGTCGATAAGCCAAGCAGAAGCCAAATAAAGCACCCTCACCTTGGTACCTTTTCAGCGTTTCTTCGTAGTACCACCTTGTTCTTCCTCGGAGGCTCGTTTTTCGACGCGATCCTTTCCCTGTGTGTCCTCGACATCCAGCTTACCCTCATCAACAAACTTCTTGAAGATTTGCATCAGAATAGTGCGTAACACATTCAGAGGCATAGTCCCTGCAGACACCTGGCTCATGAGACTGTTGCAGACACCCTGGGTGATTCCGTCCATGCGTTTCTTCTTTATTATCTCCTGGATGAAGCTCGCCTGACTCTTCTTCCATGTCGGATATAGCTGAGTAGCGGC
>JADNRX010000222.1:0-91938 GCA_015501595.1 Hymenopellis radicata | reverse complement strand
CTGTCGTCAGCACAGGGAAACCGACAAGGACGAGAATGGTCAGCTTACCGATATAGTATGCAACCGAGCAATTCTAACGAGCACCTCCGCAGATGAGCTAGCCTCTCAGGTCGAGTCCGAGGACGACGAACCCAAGGAACCTCAGACCACGGAGGAAGGTAGCGATGGAGAGAACTCCGTGGTCGAGGATGAACACGAACAGACGCCTATCCCCTGGAAAGGGAAAGGCAAGGCTCACGACCCCGTTGACATTGTGGACGAGTTCGGAGAGCAGTTGAAGATGGATGCCGAGGAGAGCATCCAGATGAGGCTGAAGAAGGATACGGAAGCGGTGGGCTACACGAGCATCAGGGAGCGCCGAGTCCGCAAGCAGGAAGCTCTCCTCAAAGCAACGCAGGACGAAGAAAGTCCGCTCACGAAGGGTCGTCCTCATCTGGTGTCCACCATGGCAGCGACTGCCAATATCAGGAACAAGGCGCCACCTCAGCCTGAGGATAACCCATTCGCGGCGAACCCTTCGCCTCGAACCCCTTCGCTTCCGACTCGCCGACCGAGGACGTCTTCGGAGTCGATGCGTCCAGCCACGCCAAGTCCCCCGCTGCTAGAATTGCATCCCACCCGGACTATGCCACAGTTCTCGACCCCAAGGGTAGGAGGATCGTCCGCTGGAACGCGCCTTACAACATCTATCGAAAGAATCTGGCGCTCCCACGATTGCCTTTTTTGGCAAGATCGCGATGGGAGATCCATACGCGCTGGTGTTCATCGCCCTGGGAGTCAAGTTCCGAACGAACGCCCTAGGCCACCAGATCAAAGAGCTCAGGCGCCTCCTTAGCGACTTCAAGGTGGAGATGACCAATGTGGAGATATACCCCTTCCGTTCTTCTCTCGAGCAGGGTATCTCCTACGACGATGACGACGAGGTCAAGGCCATCAAGGATGAGCCAGAGGATGACAGTGACGTGGATATGGTGGAGACAGACACGGTCGTCTCCCAGAGCATCGATTGGACGAAGGTCCGCGACGACAATCTGCCGGCACCCGGCTTCATGGTCACCGGATTAGAAGCTGCCGACTCCGAATTCTTTGCAGAGGCGGCGCTCCTCGTTCCCCGCAGAGGCCTCAGCTTCGGGCACTGGACGTCAGGAGCCATATTCCCACTCACCTGCTCACGATCTCCGACTTTACGCTAGATGACTCCCCAGAGGACATCGCAATCGGGAAGAGCATCATCGAGAACACCCTACGCGCCAGTCAGAAGTTTAGGCGTTCGTCGTTGCGACACACCGCGACAGGTTCTCAGACGAGTTTACGGATGAAGAAGTAATCGAGGCGACTGTTACCTCGGTACAGTACCACCCGCTCTTCATGGGAGGTAATGCACACTACCAAGCGGAGTTCAAAGCCCTCGGACATATTGACGCGCCGTTCCTCAACCCGATGCTCCTCGGCCTATTTGCCCTCATCATCAACTCGCTCATTTACAAAGGAAGGAATGGCAAGGGCGGTATAGGTGTCGTGGGACGCCCTTTGACTGCGGACGCTGTGGTGCCAACTGACCACCCGACCGGACACTGCCCCATCACGAAGCTCATCAAGGAACTCAATGCGAAGCCGGCTATGGCGCAGGGCGCGAGCAAGCGCGACGAAGCGGAAGAGCCCAAGGAAGAGGAAGAGCCGGTCATCGCCGACGCGATGGACGTCGACCCCTTTGGCGCGCTGCCAAGGGTGATCGTGACCGCGAGAGGGCGGGCCCGAGCTCGAGGAGGAAGCGTGCGCCCACCACCGAGCACGGGGTGACCAGAACAGGTGCAGGAAGTAAATGGATCGCGGTGCAGCCGCCTCCCCGGCAACGAAATACTTATGAACGACGACTTTCCGCATTCTCATCTGATACTGTCTTTACCATTCGAATACCTAAAATTACAAAACCTACAACGCCCTTGTAACTTTCTACGTACCAATCAGCATGATGTCTCAAGAAATCGAAACTCAAAACTAAGACAAAGAAATGCCACTGATGTACAAGTAACATCCTAACCACCACTCCGTGATACAAATGGCTCGGTCGAAAAAATCAAAGACGATGACATGGGTGCTGGGCGCGGTAGTCGTGCTGCCAGCCTACGTCCAGTCAAACCCCCGACCCAAAAACCACGAAAGCGTGGCGCCGCCAATCAGATTTGAGCCGCCCAGTGGCTCAGCATCTCGAAGGCGCCCCAGGAGTCATCGAAGGGGAAAAAAGACGAAGCAGACGAAGCAGACAAAGGAAGAACTACGGAAAGCGTATCAGAGGAGGAGAGCATCTGATTCGAGACAGGAGAGAAGGAGCAAAGCGACGAAAAGGAGACGTGCACTAGCATAGGCATTAAAGAGAGGTGCAAACCGAGTTATACTAGACACTGAATGAATAATCCCCTGCCTGCTGGCGTTAAGAGCGATCTAGGAGCCGGCCGTCCTAGAGAGATCAGGCCTAGAAATCCATGATGAGTACAAATACACTTAGAGAGGATTTCGCACCACAGGTGACCTCCAATGCTGGTCCCGACCGCCTGAGCCGGAGGAGTACAGCTGCGGGTACAAACCTCAATACGGCCCAGGAGGGCATTAGCAGATCCCAGGATTTGGGACCTCGACGCAGTATGGGTACCGGCCTCGCTTTTCGTGCTGAGGTGGCTCCATATGTTGAGGAACGAGACAGAGAGGACGATAGCTTCCATGACGATGAACAGGAAAACGATGAGGAAGGGCAGAGGCCAAGAGCCCAGCAGCGGAACACGAGACCAGGTAAAAAGACGAAAGCGCACATAAGGCTGTCATCGCTAAATATCAAAGGCAGAAGCTCAAGGACAGAGGAAGGAGCGATCGTGGAAAAGATAAATGAGATACCCACGATGATGAGGAACAAGAAGGTGAACGTATTAGCGCTCCAAGAAACCCACTATGACGAGAACTATGTCGCCGAGATCACAGAACGATTTGGGGACACAATACATGTGGAATATTCCAAAGCACCAGGCGGACGAGCAAGCAGAGCGGAAGGAGTAGCGCTGGTATTCTACAAGCCAAACACAAACGTGATGGGGCTCACCCGTAGAGAAGTTGTGCCGGGTCGGGGATTAGTGGTAGCAGTGCCTTGGCACGGAGACGACGTGATGAAAGTTATGGTCGGCTATGCGCCTAATGCGCCGAAGGAGAATGCGGCGTACTGGAGGACATGCCGAACGTACATGGTGGAAAATCCAGAGTGGAAACCAGATGCGTTATGTATTGATGGCAACATCGCGCCAACGGCGCTAGACAGGCTTCCGGCGCATGAAGATGACAGGGAAGCAGTGGAGGCAATGAACGAGTTCCTACGCGAGTGTGACCTAGTAGACGGGTGGAGGGAGGAGAACCCGGACACAGCTGCGTTCACCTTCATGCAAACAACGAGCTGCCCAAGCTCATCGAGAATAGACCGCATATGCATCAAGAGGTCACGACTAAGCCAGAGCAGGAACTGGGAGATGGAATCTGCCAAAGAGGATGGGATTGACACTGACCATAAGAGGGTCTCCTGCGAGGTGACAATGGCAAACGCGCCAGAACAGGGGCACGGGCGGTATACCATTCCGTCCTATGTAGCCAAAACAAAAGAGATGACAAAGCTAATCAACGACATCGGAGTTCAACTGTTGAAGGATATGACACGAGCGACGGAAGGGAACCGCACGGCCCGGAATAACCCCCAGACGCTGTGGTCAGATTGGAAAGAGAAGATTGGAGATCAGCTGAGGAAGGAAGCGAAGAAGATCATGCCGAAAGGGAAAGAGAAAATAGCTGAGCTGAATAAACAGCTGAAGGCAGTGTTAAGAGACAAGAATACGTCGGAAGAGCATAAGCAGAGGGAATCTGCGAAAATTGAGCGCGAAATCGCAAAAATAGGAGGAGAAATGTGGCAAGAAAGGAAAGCCGTAGCGAAAGCAAACCAGTCAATATTGGGAGAGGCGAATAGCAAGTACTATACGCGCATAATCAAGGGAGAAAAGGCAAGAGATCCAATCCATAGCCTGAAGATTCCAGAAACGGAACCAGTGCAATACGAAAGAGACCCAGAGAAGATGACGAAAATGTTCGCGGAATATCATGAGGGACTACAATCGGAAGGGGTTAGTCGGGACGAAGAACGAGAACGAGGCAGCAGGGAAGTGTTTGATAGTAGCATCAACAAACTGTCCGAGCAGGCAAAGGAACGGCTCGGAGAGAATCTGAAAGGAGAGGCAGTACGCGACGCGATGATGGGATCGAAGGCGTTCAGCGGAGCAGGGATTGATGGCTTCCAATACGATATCTGGCAGAACTACAACAGGAGGTGGGAGCGTGCCAAAGGAACAGAGTACGAAGCAAAGACATTTGATATTGTCAAGACACTGACCATGCTGTATAATGACATAGAGAAGCATGAGCTGATCGAGGGTTCGACCTTCGCGGACGGTTGGTTGTGCCCAATACACAAAAAAGCAGACAGGACGGCGATGGAAAACTACCGACCGATAACCTTGCTGAACACGGACTATAAAATATTTACGAAGTCCATGTCGGTCAAGCTGGCGGAAGAGGCTATCAACCTCATACACACAGACCAAGCAGGTTTTGTTAAGGGGAGAAGTATTATCGACCAGATAAAACTGGCGAGGGCAATAATCTATCACGCGGATGCGACGAACCAAGATGGGATGATAGTCCTTCTGGATCAAGAAAAAGCCTATGACAAAATTATGCACGACTATCTCTGGAAAACACTTGAGAAAGCGAACTTCCCGCCCCAGTTCATTAAGACAGTGAAGACTCTGTACGAGAATGCGTATACGGTGGTAATCGCCAACGGGATGATAAGTCCAAAGTATAGAGTCACGAGAGGAGTCAGACAAGGAGACCCGCTCTCGTGCCTACTATTCAACATCGCGATCGAGCCGCTAGCAGCGATGCTGAGAGACTCGAACCTGGAGGGATACAGAGTCCAAGGAATACTGGACAGGATCATTACAACCTTGTTCGCCGCCGACACGACGGTATTCCTGTCAAAGAATGACAAGTTCTCAGACCTAAAGAAGATCCTTGATACCTGGTATGCGGCATCGGGGGCGAAGTTCAACATTAAGAAAACAGTGATCATACCGATAGGGTCCATAGAACACCGCATAGAACTCATGAATGAGAGGAAGTCGTCGGAAATGGCAGAAGGCGTCCCGGAAGGGATACACATTGCTGAGGATGGGGAGAGCTCGCGGTCATTAGGCTCATGGGTAGGCAACGAGCTGGACCCGAATGTGCCGTGGGACAAGATAATGTTGGAAACAGAGGACATTCTACGATGAGTGGAACGGACGCACCCCTCCCTGAACGGAAAAAGAGTGGGGATACAGACCTATGCGGCGTCGAAAACTCAATACCTAGCAACGGCAGAAGATATGCCAAAAGACATGGAGAAGAAGTTTGACACGTTAATCCATAAATTTTTCTGGGAGCACAAGATGGCGAGAGTAAACAAGCAGACACTGAAGAGGCCGCTAGACGAGGGGGGACAAAACCTAATAGATATTAAACTCCGGAACGATGCTATACACATAGTACACCTAGCGACGTTCCTGGGCGTCAACGGAACCACCCCGCGATGGGCGCTAGTAATGCAAGATGCCATGAGGAGAAAAGTCCTGAGCACGTACAGGACGGTGAACCCTGGACTACTGGTTAACACCTTCCTCCAAACATGGGACGCGAACAAAATGGACCTACCACTTGACATGAAAAGGATTTTAAGGGTAGCAAAGGAGAATAACCTGCTAATGGACGCACTCGTAATACCGCCGGAGGTGCGAGGAGAGATGCCAATATGGCTCCATCAAGGATGGGCAGCAGACAAGATCCGAAGGACGAACGATAAATACGCGAAGTGTCTCCAAGCCAATCACAATGTGCGAACAGCCGAGGATGCCCGACGGGTGGCAGAGGACGAAGGTGACGAGCCGGGAGAGTGCGACAGCCCGAATCAGTGCAAAAGAAGAGCAGGGCAGCTGCTGGAGGCGCTAGATCCAAAGTGGAACCCGCGAAACGGACAAGCGGACGCTGCTAGAGATAGGACGGAAGTAGAGAAAGAGCAGCTGCCGAAAGGAGGGGACCTGCTACCGAGAAAGGAAGACCTATTCCGGATCTTCACGGAGGGGCCGACGATGAGGGGAAGCTCAACGCACGAACCGAGATATCAGATAAACGACCAGAGAAGCGAAAGATTAGTATGCATAGTGGTCACGAGGAATGAGTACGCAGATGAAGGGGTAGGCATGTGGCTAAAGACCCGAGATCGGAGAAACGCCGATATAACACCCCCAGAGGGCTACACGGATGAGATACCGCTGGCGGCGCTGGCAGTGCAGAGAGCAATAGAAATAACGCCAGATGAAGTTGACCTTACATTCCTGATCCGCTCCAAGCGGGTGCAACGTGCGCTCACAACAGAGCTCAATAAGAACGAGAGTGAAGGATGGAAGAACCAGAAACCTGCGCAAAGAATACTACTGCAATGGGTGGTGGCGCAACTGAGAGCGAGGAAGGGTGACACAGTGTTCAGAGTTGAGAACAGTACGAGACACCCGGGAATGAAAGGAGCGATGGAGTTGGCAAAGAAAGCAGCGGACAAGCACACGAGAGGTCTACCAGCGGAGCCCGCACCGAGGGCGGAGAAGTCGAACGCGCTACTGACGGGAGTGCGGCTGAGAGGTCTTACACAGAAAGAAGCATACGAGGAGCTGAAAAAGAAGATGAAGGTGCAGGAACGAAGAGCCACGGAAGGAAATATGGAGAGGATTAAGTATGCGCTCAAGGATATGAACGGACAGGCGCCGTCGAGGGAGAAGATCTGGCGATCAGTAAGAGGAACAAATACTAGTAAGAAAACACAAATATTTCGCTGGAGGGCGATACACGAGGCGCATGCGACGGGGGACTTCTTCACGAGAATGGAGAACTTAGGACACCTGGCGATGTGCCCGGAGTGCGGGAGCCTGGAAACCCTGGAACACATCCTCCTGGAATGTGAAATCGGCTCCCACGAGGTAGTGTGGAGTACAGCGAAAAGTCTCTGGGAACGAACCGGAGAAAAATGGCCGAAGATCGAGTACGGAACGTTGCTAGGCTGTGGGGCAGCAAGACCAGTAAAGGGAAAGGGGACGTCTGAAGAAAAGGACGGATTAAACAGGCTCTTCCAGAAGCTGCTGTCTGAAGGCGCGTTCTTACTATGGAAATTGAGAAACAAGAGGAGGATTGAGAACGAAGATGACGAAGACCTACACCAGGGCCAGAGAGAAGTTCGTAACAAGTATATTGACGCCCTTAAGATGGCCGCGACGACAGACTTCGCAATGACAAACAAAGGAAAGTTCGGGAAACAAGCCATACCAAAGAAATTAGTCCTGAACACATGGAACAAACTAGCAGTAGTAGGAGATGCCGAACAGGAGGAGGGGATGGAGCGCGCTCATACAGAGCATGTCGGGGTTTTAGTGGGTATGGGCCTGAGTAAAACTCTGGATTGTCTGATCCAGAGGTCAGGTTCGAGTCCCACACAGCGGTAACCACAACCGTGTGCGGTAACGCATTTTGACCGACGCCTCCCCTCTCTCCACTACGAAGTTCGAAGACCAGTGATATCGGTTGATGAATTTGGTCAGGGCTTCGCCCTGACAGCGTACATCCCAAAAAAAAAAAGAAAGGTCTTCGCCCCGGCATTTGTAAAGGATAGTAAGTGTTCGAACCCTATAACATTCCGCTCAAACTGATTTTATTTAGTCAGGAAGCTAAGGCTCGTCTTGGAGAGCACGAGCGTCGTGAATTTTATGCCTCAACTTCGTATGAGGAAATGACGGAGATGTTGAAGGAGCTCATTGAAGTTAGTAGCGTTGAAGCATTCGCTGTCTAATCTCCCTTTGCCTCAGTGTGTATGATATGTCATTGTGCTGTATTCGCCATAGTATGTAGCATTGTATGTTGGACATTCTATCTACCCTGCTGGCACAGAAGTTCACAAGAGCCAATACTATCTGCTAAGCGGTGAATATGTTCATATAGGTCATTGAGGTATGTTAAGAAGGAATTAAAGGATGTTACGAATACATGTATCTGTTCGCAGTCAGGCCCTTGTCCTACCAATGCCTGCACATCCTGGAGACACTCGATAACATCCTGCCGACGGGTGTCCCACTCCGCTATAACTGTATCAACCGCCGCATATGCCCCCCCCATCGCCTCCTGATCCCCATACTCTGCCAAAATATTGCGACTATAACGACGGACATATTTCTTGATGTGAAAGCTGGTGAACACCTGGAGCTCTGCGTTAAGCATCCGAGCACGGCGTACATGTCGGAGAACATCCTTTTGGAGCCTATTATCATGGTTGGTGAGGGAAGCGATGCATATGGCGGAGGCGTAAACATAGACGTAGATGTACACGGATTGTCTTTCCTTCTCCTCCTGTTCCGTCGCAAGCCATGCATTCCTATCCTTTGCTGCACCCAATGCGGCCTCGCGCTCAGCTATCTGCATCTCCTCCGGTGTTTTCTTCTTTGAGCGTTTATCTTTCTTGGGGGCCTCCGCTGCCTTGGCATGATAGCGCTTGCGCATTGCCTTGGTTCTGGCTCGATGGTTGCTAAAATACCATTAGACAGCTAAACATCATAGCATAGAACACGCACTCTGGCCTATTATACCACTTGCTGTCGCGCTCACGCTTCGCCTCTGCACGCTCTTCCGCGGTATGGTATAGACGGGGGCGCCCTCTTTGGCGTGGCTTAGAGGGCTCCCGTAATGGCTGATGAGCAGCAAAGTCCTGCAGCAGCTGATCGTCCATGATGCTGGCAGGGTGCGGATGAAAGAGTACCAATGGGCAAGATCACCCGTTGTGATGTTGTGGTTGGAGGAGGAAAGATGATGTACCGTGACTCACCGAATTGTAAGGCTATCCACTTACGATTCTGAAAACTATCCGACTTTTATTCGACTTTTATTCCCTGCCATTTTGGCTAATTCAACTCACTTACACTGGCTTCTACAATTATGTTATACCCTTCCTTGTGCCATCCGAGTAGTTCGGGGAACATCCCGATGTCTGAGTGCCCGCCGCCGTTGTCTCCAACATAAAGTTCGGCAGCTCGGCATTCGAAAGATGCACGCCTCCGAATCGAATCCTGCCCTTGCCCACTTAAAAAATAAACATAAAGCAACTTCAATTTAAAACTACAGTAATACAGAACTTCCAAGCTAAACTACAATACTACAAAGTGGAAAGTAGAGTAAGTCCATCATAAGCCATAGCCTCCCGCTTCTCATAGTAAGCAGCTTCCGCCTCCGGATCATGCTTGAACGATGCCTGGACATCCTTGTCTGACTGAAACCCATTATCAACCCATCGGAATAAACCCGCCACCGTGAATTGAGTGAACGACCACCTGGTCTCCCCATCCGCAATAGGAACATTCGAGTGCTCCAGTATGGCGGAAGGAATCAATATGGTCGAGCCTGGAGGGAATTGAACGACGAGCTTGAGGTCCCAGAGGATGAGGTGACCTCCCTTGGTGTAGTCGAAGTCGCCACCACAGGTAATAGCGCACACCCCAAGAATAAGATTCAGGGAGTCATGATGGCGTTGGGAAACAACACGCCCGACGTTAACGGTGCAGGCCGCAAACACCGAGTGGTTGAAGCAGCAGCGGATGTGAGGGTGATGTTGGAGAAGTGAATCGAGCAGCGCGGAATACTTCCTGTGGAGGTGGGGATGCACGGTTCCGAAGGCGGCTATAAGAACTGTTAATACAAGAATGCCACATGAAAGAGATGCTTACTGTTAACATAGCCAACCAGCCTTGTCATCGCCCAGTTACTCATCAGGGCCTCCAGAATCTCCTCATTGTGAGATGAGAGGCAGAGGTTCATCGGCTCAGTCTGTCCTCCGCCAAATGAGATCCCAACGGAAACAGCACTGAAACGTCCGCGGCGATGACGGCGCTGACTAGCGCAAAGCTTGAGCTTCGACTCTGCCTCCGCAAAGACACGGTTGAGCTCGGCAACCACATCATCGAAATCGTCAGGCCGTCCTGCAAGATGCGCAAGGATTCGGCGCTCTTTGTCCAGGATGGAGATTGGGCATCTGTAAAATTGTTAGTACACGCCGATGTAAAGCAAGATAGTTACAACTTACCGACCATCCCATTTCAGAACTTGAAACTTCAAGTCTTCCACAAGGAAGTCCAACGAGGGCTCGTAGTCGTCGCCGCCGACGCCCGGGGGGTCGCGAACGCCAGTGTACCCGGAAGGAAAATCCGACGCCTTGAACTCGAAGGTAGTGGGAACGAGCGCAGCGTTGGCGTGAATACGGCGGGTGATTCCCTTCAACTTGACGAGCCCAACATTGTTGGACTGGTGGCCATCGCGGACCATGAGACGGAGTGCACGCGAACGTTCGCGTGAACGCTGCTGGCGACGACTAGCGCGGGGAGATAAGCGAACATTGTCAGACGACGTGGTCGGGGTCGGCGTGTAGACGCCGTATGGGCGAGCAGTGTTGCTGCGAGTGGAGCGTCCCACTTTGAGCTCCGCCTGCTCCTGTTCGGCCTGGTGTTCCAGCTGGCCGACCTTGCGGAGGAGCTCGCTGTAATAAATGGGGGCGATGAACGCCTCGTTGGACTTGGTAGGTTTGATTGTAGCTGGCGGGAAAAACAGTGTCAGCGCACATTCGGCAATTGGGTGTAGTCAGTCCTGGCCCCTCCAAGGGCGGAGTGGCGCAGTACAACGTCCCTGCTTCTTCCAAGGGCGGAGAAGCATCGGCCGTCATCCAAGGGCGGATTCGGCACCCCCACGCATCGGGCGATGCAAAGAGAGGGAAGCGACTAACCTGGGGGCATTTTGAGTGTCTTTGCGCTCTCCTGTCCCATCCATCCCATATTTATCTGGCCCAGGGTCGAGGGTTTGATCTTGAGGGGTTTGAGGTGGAGCAGCGAGTCTGAGAGAAGGGAGAGGAAAGGGGAGGAAAAGGAGAGAGTCGTTCCATCGCCGCCTGTCATCCAAGAGTGACGGCGCTCAGCATCGATGACGACAACGATGGCAACTATCCATCAATCGTCGCCGTCGTATGGCGTCGGTATTTGAGGCATTGTGTAGGAGGAAAGGGGAGGAAAAAGGAGGCATCCGCTCCAGCGGATCCAATCGTTTGGCGGTCTGAGACAACGTTGAGCGTCGGCGGCGAACGCAACGACTGTCCGGCAGTCGTTGATGGCGGCGAAAGACGGCGACTGTCCGGCAGTCGTCATCGCTGTGCAGGTGGTAACGGAGCAAGGAAGCGGAGAACGGAACAGACTGACTCGTTCTCGCTGATCCGAACATGCACGTGATCTGAACATACACGTGATCTAAACGTGCAGTAACCAGTTGCTGACGCGATCGACTGCCACACTATTCTCTCGTGCACTCAGTCCACGATGTCCATCCGCCGCTCTGGAAATTCAAAGAAGATACGTATATCCAGCGATGTAGATAAATCCTCGCGTTCTGGTGCCATTAAAGGTGCACATAGCCAAATCTTAAGCCAGGACCAAAGAATCAAACGTAAATTCAACGACGGTTATAATCCCTTGGAGGAGCTACTTGAACGTCGCGGTAAGTGAACCCAACCCAGTCAGGTTTAGCATGTAAATTCATAAACCAATATCAGAGCGAGCTGAGCGGCTGCACGACATGCGTAGGCATATAGCCCGCCCCGATGATGGTGATCCCGGCTACGTTGATGATGATGATGCAGACATGGCCATGCTTGAGGACGGCGATGTTCTACGCATACAGGCCGTCATCGAAGGGCGTGAGCGTGTGGAGATGAGTAATCTGGGTGGTGAGGTATGGGAGGTGTATGAGAATCTATATTGTCAGCTACGGACGTTCAAGAGGATTGATCGACGCACCCGGCGGGATCGTACAGAGCGCCGAAATATAGGTTTTGAGCCCTTATATGATCAAATGGCCCATGCATACATGGAATGGGCATATGAGAGGGTGGATGGGGGCGCTGTATCATTTCCGGAGGTGGAGATTGTTGATAAATCATGCATCCATGTCCTGGATGTATTCCGTGAGTGCAACACCCATTTTGAGGCATAAGACTGATGAATCATAGATTCCTTCTATACAATCGGCTCTCAATTTGAGACGTTCACACTGGCACCTATCGAATTTGTATAAAACGGTGCCATACCCTGTGCACCTATGCGGCCCTCCCTTGTTGTTACAATGCGCACCATGGACCTCTTCCACTCATTACAATTGAAGTGTCCCCAACTCTCCCTTCTTCCCTTTGTGCGCATGCTTTGTGACCTAAACAACATCGCCTATCGTCCCTACTATCGCGAGCAGTTCAGCATCTGCTACGATGTTTATGTGTCCATTCGAAACTACATGGATGTATCTGTTTTGAAGGTGCTGGGTCGGGACACCGAGGATTGGCGAGCGTTAAACGCCTGTCCCTCGTGTACCTTTGAATTGAAGGGAGAAAGGCCTCTTGAGCGACGAAGGCTATGGACATTTGACGGTAACAATTCTATGCGCCGCAACATTCGTCGAACAACCAACCTTGGCCCAGATGATGTCGTTGGTGCTGTGAATGAGAGAGAGGATCTCCGAGATGCGGGCCTGGACTATGCTCTCCCTCGCGAGAAGGTCAACGAGTTTGCAAGAGAGACAGTTGGGCAAAAGGAAGTAACAGATGATGAGGGTATGGCCCATGGTTGCTCTAGTCGCTGGAAGAATATGGACCAGGGTGGTACATCGAAGATGTGGGGCGTATTCGATGAGACGGGTATTTTTGTGGCCCTCTGCAGACATCAGTTTGTGTACACCTTTGCAGACATGGTCAAGAGTGGCGAGCAGTACGTCCTTTCCTCTTCTCGCATATCTGTGCCTCATACGAATTTTAGAGCGAAGTACCCCCTAGCCGTTGTCGAGTTCATGCTACGGCTTCACGGCCCACAGCAGGCAAGCGGGTATGACGTCGGATGCAACCTAACAAAAATTATCCAGAATTCTTCCTTGGCTGAGCGGGTAGACCGACTGGACTATCAATCAATAGAGGGACTACTGTAGCGTTTCGACCGCAAATTCACATAACGGGTCACGGGAGTCTTTGAAGTGAAGCTATATATACATCATAATGGGTCACGGACCACTTCAGCCAGGCACGAGCCTCCAAATAAGGAAATTTCAGGTCCCACCTATGGCGGGACTGTCCAAATAAGGCAATTTAAGGGTCTGTGAAGCTGTTTGCTGTAACTTCAGACCATAACGGGTCACAGGCTGTGAAGTTACGGTCGAAACGCTACAGTATTTCATGGACATGCACATAACCGTCTGTGCCAGCTTTCTTTCCTTCCCTTATATCTTTCCTCTATGGGCCTAGAGGACTTCGAGGGGTGTGAGCGCTTTTTCAACGTGACAAACGGAATGGCCCGAGGCACGCGAAATGCAAGCGTATTTCATCGCCTGCAATGAATTGTACAGTGGATGAAGCATCACGATCGCATCGACAACTACGAGCGCTTGAGCATGTTCCTTTGCAACAATTATCGACAAGCGATTGGAATTCTTCAAACAAAGCCCCTTCATAAGGCGGAGATGGCACGACTTGGAATCTTCAGCAGCTCCGTCTTTGATGGGTGGCTAAAGGATGAGCGAGAATATCTGGAGTCCTTGAAGGAGAAGATAGCAACAACGCAGGAGAAGCTAGAGGTGGAATACCTAGAGAAGCTGGTAGGCTTCTATGAAGTCAAGTACGTCTGTTTCATTGCATCTACACTATTGGTAACAGGCGCTTAGGGACAGGGCGGATGAAATGTCAAGTGTCCTACTCTTTGTTCAAGAAATCCCCGGTAACCGACAGAGTACGCTGAAGAACGGAAAGCTTGAAAGGGATCGATTGAAAACTCTAGATGATTTGGGACTGGCGACCGGGCATGTTGAACTTCTGGAGGATCGCCTACACATGGTGGCAGAGGATCGATGGGCGATTGGCAGCGCAAAGTGGAATGAGGTTGAGAAGCGCATGCGCGAGCAGACATATCGGCGCTCTTTAGATCAACTGGAGGCGCTGATTGTGTCAAGAATCTTCGAATTGACAAAGATGAACCTATCGGGAACTGGTATGTGTGTTTACGCTAAAAGAATGCTTCTGATATGCTCGATAGGCTATAAACTGCGTCGTCACATCGCATCAGCCCTCCAGAACCGTTCAAAGGCCGTACGCAAGGCATTGGAACGTTTCAATCATGCAGCAAAGGAACTTGGGCGTAAAACACTAGTCTGGGATGAGGTAGTGGAGTATTCCTTCCTGTCTGACTTTGACCTGCTGCGGGACACGGACTCCAACGTTCTGGAGCGTCCGTGGTCCACCCACAGTGCTCGCCAGGTGCTGGACAACGACTTCAAGCTACGAGGCGCTGCATCAGAAATACAGCGTTTGAATATTGAAATATCCCGCCACATCGCATACATGCAGGTGGAGGATGATTATCTACAGCGCTCAGTTGTCCGGACAGCTGGAGGCAACCCTCATCTCGCCAACCAGATCGACCTATACCGATTGCAGCGCTCCAGGACAGCAGAGGTACATATGGCGCGATATCAAAGGCTTGCCAAGGATCCTAGGGCGGCAAAATTAGGCTTGAAGCTCACTGGAGGGGTGCCGCTACATCGAGATAGGTTTGGCCTGGTTCTGGCGCAATCTGAGGCCGAGCCGGATGAAGAGGCGATGGGCAGTGATGCGGAATGGGTTGCCGCTGAGGGAGAGGATGACATTGGGACAGGGGGGCCTGCGGACAGCGACAGTGACTTGGAGGAGGAGTTTGAAGAGGTGGAGGATGAGGAGGACATGGCCTTAGATGCTCTAGCCCTTGTACTTGAAGACCGCCTGTAGTATTAGTAGACCGCCGCCTATACCAACTGTATATGGTCATCCCGCCCTTACACAGTGTTGGGATGGTCGGTATCCTATCCGGAAGGCGCCGCATAGGCTGCTTATCTAAGTGAACTCTGACGGACCGGGATTGTTGAGGCGGGGGCAGATGTCATTCATTATTGATAAGCAGGTCAGGGTTTACAAGGCGGGAGTACGGTAGGGCGGGGGACGGGAGAGGAATACTGCTAAGACGCCTCTAAGGCAGACACCCAGTTTGCAGTTTATTTGCAGTACAGGGATATCTGATCAAACGGTGCATATTAGCCCCGTTCCATCAATCACCGGACGGGTCTAATACGGACCGGATATAGGACTACACAGGTGTGTGGAGGATGCGGGTGTACACGGGTACACCCGTCACACTACATGGGTGGCGGCGCACTCGGGTGTGCGCAACACCCGCGAATGGGTGCGGCACTCGAATGCCGCACTCGGGTGCCACTCGAGTGTGGGTGTCCGGCTCCGAGCCGCGAATGACCCGCGCTACGAGTGCGAGTGCACCCGTGTGCGCACTCTTGCCCAGGTCTACACCAGGCATGAATGACTTTGGGTGAATTTGAGGGGGCTGATCCGCGCGATCCGTTGATAACCTGGATCGTGCGCGAGTACTTGACTCGTTTGACTCGCGAGTCAATGCGGGTCGAGTCAAACACGGATCACGGATCGAGGCTCTTAGCCTCGAGTACTCGCCTCACGGATCGCGAGTCAGACTCGGATCTGACTCGTTGAGGTCTCTATAGTCAGTAGTTAATTTGCACCCGCTGTTGGATGTCGCCCACGTGATTCGAAGCCTTTATGACAGGATCGATCAGATGCTTGCCCTTAGTCTTTCTGCCACGACTAAGGGTAAGCATTCTTCTCATGTACCGACGATACACGGGCTGATACATAGTGTAGCGTGTTCTGACAGTCCGTGATACGTACAGGTACAATATAATAGTCTTTCTGCCACGACTAAGGCGTGTTCTGACAGTCCGTGATACGTACAGGTTCTAACAGGTTATGGGCATTTGGTGAAGGCCTCACCATCCCTGACGTTGCACGAACTCGGACACGCCATTATAGGACATTTTCGACGTCCCGCCTAGACGATTTTGACGCATACACACGGCTCTGATGCCCGGAACGAAGAAACAGCCAGCCGCGGAGTCGATTAGAACGCTTAGAAGATGGAGCGCGTCGCTCGCAGAGATGGATACCGATATCGGGCCCTCTGTCGCCGCAGGAGGAGCGTCAGGAGTAGCTTTCGAGATGCGGATGATGGACATGGTCGAGCGGTCGGAGGCACGGATGATGGCGATGTTCGAGAGGATGATGGGCACGCGCGAGAGACGCGATTCGAGCCGCCACTCACGCCCTTCGTCGCCGGCACCATCTTCGCTCACCGAAACCATGCGCTTCGACCGCACACACCCACGCATACGTCCCGTATCCATCACGATATCCGCATGGCCCGCCGGGCAAGAAAAGCTCAGTCTCGCCATCTCCAACTTTGCACGCTGGTCTGAGGTCCTACACGATGTCCTCACAATCGCTCAGCCTCTCGTCTACCACATATCCCCAGACCCTAATGGCGTGTACGAACAGCCAGACCCAGACGAGGAACCACGCGCTTACGGGAACTGGCTGCAGAATGACGCGGCGGTTGTCGCTTTCACGCGCCTGACGATGGTTCCTGAGGAAGCAGCCATCTTCCGGGAGATAACGACAGCCAAAGAGCTTTGGGCCGCCATCACTGAGCGCCACCTTAGATGTGGCGTAGTCGCGCAGGTCACTCTCATCCGTCAACTCCTCTCGTACACGCTAGCGCCGGGCGACGACATTTCGCGAAAATTACACGAAATGCAAGACGTCAACAAGAGACTCTGGGAGATGGGGGCGCCGACAGAAGACGATTTCCTTTGCGTCGCACTCATCCGGGCGATGGGCACCCACTACCCGATCCTACGTTCGCGCGTTATGGAGAACATTTCGCGGTCCACGAAGGAGACACCATACAGATCAGAGGATATACGCGCGCTCTTCGAACTCGAGGCGGAAATCAAGAAAGATGATGCGCAAGATACGGCCATGGTTGCATCCAAGACGCCGACAAGAGAGACTTGCGGGAACTGTGGACTGCTCGGCCACACTACACCATACTGCATCAGGAAGGGCGGCGGTATGGAAGGGAAGACCATCCTAGAAGCGAAAGAGGCGGCCAGAGACGCGAAGTATGGGAAACGTCGTGGAAAAGAAAACGCCAAACCAAAGAACGACGAAGCAAAAGACGCCAAGAAGAAAGACGATGCAGCTCACGCGGTGGACATCGACTTCTGTGGACTTTCGACAGACCAACTCCAGGACATATACACTGATGGAGTTCGCAACACCATGGCGCCTGGCGACTTCGACGAATTGTTTGTCCTAGGCATTGTTAAGGAACCTAGAGCGACGGTTGACTGGAACCAGCACCAGAGACCACTCGATGACAACGCGTTCAATGCAACGATGGACAGCTTGCTGACACCCATTCCCTATCTGATTCTCCTTGGCTTGCAGACTCTGGAGCCTCTGTACACGTGTCGATGGACAAGACAGACTTCCAGAACCTTCGTCCACTGGTCAGACCGAGGAGAGTTCGCGGCGTTGGTGGTACGTCTATCGAGGCGCGAGGTATTGGGAGCGTGGTCGTGAAGCTGGACCATACGGGAACGGAACTTACGCTCAACAACGTCCTCTGGATACCAGAATCCTCCGTTCGCCTACTCTCTATTGCGACCATCTCTGACGACCTTCAATGCGAGAGCCGTTTTTCCTCGAATACCATCACCATTATCGCAAATCGCGGACACGGACGCGTCCTAGCAACTGGCACTCGCATGACTTCTCGCAAACTCTACAAGCTCGATTGCTCCAAGATCCCTACTGCTACAGAATCAGCACTCGTATCGGTATCTCCTACTCCTGACGTCAGTGTCTGGCATCGCCGACTTGGACATCCCAATATCCCCGTCATACTCCACATGGCTCGTCATGCATCTGCCTCCGGTATGCCCGTCAATCTCTCTGAACTGCCGCCCGTTTGCTCATCCTGTATCCTTGGGAAACAGCCGCATTCGTCAGTTCCAAGGGTACGGGAGGGTGCGAGAGCGACGGAGAGGCTGGAGGTGGTGGCGGTTGACCTGACCGGTCCCGAAGATGTCGTCTCTGCTTCAGGAAACAGTTACCTTATGTTCATTGTTGACGAAGCCACATGCTTCCCATGGGCTGTACCACTACCATCGAAATCAAGCGCTTTTGAACGGCTACGCGTATGGGAGTTACAGGTCGAGCACCAGACAGGACAACGCCCGAAGAAATATCGAGTGGACAATGACGAACTACGCTCAGACGCGATGACAAAGTGGTGCGAATCAAGGGGGATTGAGATCGAGTTCACGGCACCATATACAAGCGCACATAACGGACAATGCGAGAGGACACACAGAACGGTCATGAATAAGGCACGTACCATGCGCATTGATGCAGAACTACCACCGAACCGATGGGACGAGTTCTGTGTAACGGCAGCATACCTCACTGCCCGGACACCTGCAGCTGGCATCAAGTTCAAGACTCCGTTTGAAGCTTGGTACGGTCGGAAACCCAACCTATCCCACTTACGAGAAATCGGTTGTCGCGCGTTCGTCCTCATCCCATCACGAAACCCAAAAATATATCAACGATCCATCGAGTGTGTTCTTATTGGATACTCACAGCGAGCGAAGGCGTATAGGTGCTACCATCGACCGACCCACAAAGTTATCGAATCGTTCCACGTCAAATTTGTAGAATCCCACCAAGACGTCGCCAGACCTTTCAAGCCTGGCACCACCGTCGAATCCCCCAGCACTGACCAGCCAGAGATCGCACCAATACCTGAACCCGACACAATCCCACCTCCATCAATCCCATCCGACATCTCCCAAATACCAACAGCATCATTACAACCGTCATCAAATACAAATGTACCTGATAGTATAACGAAAGCTGGCCCGGAAACACCGTCATCGAAGAATCCGGGTCACAGCAGTAGGATAGATGGGGAACCGGAAACACCATCATTGAAGAATCCGAGTTCCCCTGTAGAGGACCCTCCGGAAACACCGTCATTGAAGAATCCGGAGGAGCCCAGTAGTCTACCGCGGAGGTCACCAAGGTTGGTCCAGGAGGTGAAGGAATCAGTGGAAGGGAAGAAAGAGAGGAAACAGGCGGCGAAGGATAGGCGACAAGCGAGAATCGAGTTACGAGTGGTGCTACAGGACGAGGGCCTGGAAGTGAACTTCCTAGATGAGGACGACCCGTTCGAGGAACTCATAGACGACCTGCTCAGTGCGACGGAGCAAGAAGACCGTGCCCAGGACGAACCTCCGAATCTGAAGACAGCAATGGAATCGGAGGATGCGGAGAAGTGGGTAGCTGCGATGGAGGAGGAGTTGAAAGGACTAGCTGACATGGGAGTCTACAAGCTGGTCCCCCGTGAAGACGTACCTACGGGCCGACGGGTATTGCGCTCGAAGTGGGTACTACTCAGGAAACGCAACGAACTCGGCGAGATCAACAGGTGGAAAGCGCGATTAGTGGTCAGAGGATTCGAACAGGTGTTCGGACGCGACTACGAATGGACGGCTTCACCGACAGCGAGGACAGAGTCGTTCCGGATACTGGCACACCTAGCAGGATACCATGACTGGGACATGCAGCAGTTCGACATCAAGCAGGCGTACCTCCATGGACTTCTGAACGAGGAGGAGACACAGTGGATCGAACAGCCGGAAGGGTTTGCTGTAAAAGGGAAGGAGGACTGGGTCTGGGAGTTACAGAAGGGGCTGTATGGACTGAAGCAGGGCGGCAGGATCTGGAACAAGACCCTCAACGAGGCGATGGTCGGCTGGGGCTTCAAACGACTACAGAGCGAATGGTGCATATACTACAGGAAGTCAGAAACCGGGACCATCATCTGCGCCGTACACGTCGACGATTTCCTTTCAGTCGCGTCTTCGAGAGAGGAGAACGAACACTTCCTGGATGAAGTCCGAACACCACGCTGGCAGTTATCGGTTGAAGACGCGCGATTCATCGTCGGCATCGCCATCGAACGTGACCGTGCTAAACGATTCGTCTATCTATCACAGACAGCGCTCATCGACAAGATAGTTCGACAATTCCTGCCTCCAGATGCACACCCCAAACTCATACCCATGGATCCCGACCTCAAGCTTAGGCGCCCATCAAAACTATCCACTCCAGACGCTGCAGAATGCCCGTACCGCCGACTGGTCGGTGGATTGATGTATGTCGCCATCGGGACGCGCCCAGACATCTCCTTCGCTGTTTCCAAACTCGCTGGTTTCCTCGACTGCCACCGCAGCGAACACTGAAAAGCGGCAATCGACGTTGCGAAGTATCTGAAGGGTACACGCATGTTGCGCTTACGACTCGGCGGACAGCAGAACTCCCTCATCGGCTTCACCGACTCATCCTACGCAGACTGCCTCGACATGTTACGCTCGACAATGGGCTACACATTCAACCTTGGAGGAGGAGCGATAATCTGGGCATCGAGGAAGTAGAAGGTGGTGGTCACATCAACGACGGAATCAGAGTATATTGCAACAAGCGAGGCATCGAAGGAGGCAATATGGCTGCGACAACTATTCAGCGAGTTGGAGCTACTGTAGCGTTTCGACCGCAAATTCACATAACGGGTCACGGAGGTCTTTGAAGTGAAGCTATACATACACCATAACGGGTCACGGACCACTTTGGCCAGGCACAAGCCTCCAAATAAGGAAATTTCAGGTCCCGCCATAGGCGGGACTATCTAAATAAGGCAATTTAAGGGTCTGTGAAGGTGTTCGCTGTAACTTCAGACCATAACGGATCACAGGCTGTGAAGTTACGGTCGAAACGCTACAGTACTAGAGAAGGAGAAACCAACACCATTACACTGCGACAACAACGGGGCCACATGCTTGGCGTACGACCCTGCATTCCACGCCCGCATCAAACATCTCGACATCCGTTATCACTACGTCCGAGAACGCGTCGTATCCGGTGACATCTCCGTCAATCGCGTTGCGACAGCAGACAACGTCGCAGATATCTTCACCAAGGCGCTTGCGAGGCAAAAATTCACTACGTTCCGGGAGATGCTGGGAGTGGTATAGTTTTGCTGGCGAGGAGGAGCATGGCTTTCGGATACACAGTCTGGTCCGAGGAGGAGTGTTGGATGTCGCCCACGTGATCCGAAGCCTTTATGACAGGATCGATCGGATGCTTGCCCTTAGTCTTTCTGCCACGACTAAGGGTAAGCATTCTTCTCATGTACCGACGATACACGGGCTGATACATAGCGTAGCGTGTTCTGACAGTCCGTGATACGTACAGGTACAATATAATAGTCTTTCTGCCACAACTAAGGCGTGTTCTGACAGTCCGTGATACGTACAGGTTCTAACACCCGCGTATACAGCACAAGTGAAATACCAGTGTATCTTTGACTCGGAAACCCTTAATTCCACCCAGTTCAAGTTTATCAACCGATCAGAACCCCCGTGAACCAGTAACAGTTTTACTTAGTGATCTTTGAGTTAGTACTCGGGAACTTTGCGAATAGCACTGGTGAAAGTCCCTCTGTCCCGAGACGGAGTTTAAACGATAGAAACAAGAGCTGTGAACAAGATAACTTAAGAACCCTTGAAGTCACCGTGCTTGCAACTGCTTCAGATTCATATAAGAAGACAGGCACCTGTGATTAGTTTAGGCCAGCTTAGTGTACCTAAGCTCCGCGGATCTTTACGTACCCAAAGGCGATCTTGGTCCCTATATTCTGTTGAGTTAAAGAGTGAATACACAAGATCAGTCAACCGGTTAGTCCTCACGACTCAGTGTACTTGAGTGTCACCTCATTCGGCTAAGACCACGGGAACTTCCACTTCCCCGGAATCCCATAAGTTAAGAACCCCTAGCTCCCTCGAACTTGCACTTGTGTTAGTACAGGAAGTACATCACACCCCTCCATTTGGAACCTCTTTGAGTTACTAGATCTTGACTAAGGTTGTAATTCGTTACGAGTGATAAGGTCGGATCCTTGTACTTGTTCATTAGGGACTTCAGAAGTCCCGAGTGTTTGTTTTGTTTTGTGTTTGTGTGTTGGTTGTGTGTATTTCTGTGGTGTATTTCTGCACTGCACATCATATTTTGGAGCCCACCGCGAGGGGGCTTATCTGTTTTTTTAACTTGAGGATTCGGAATCCAAAGGTTACCTGCAAAAACCAAAATTACTCCCAAAAGAACCTCGAATTCGCAGTCTTCGCGTTACACGCAAGTCAGGCAGAGCGTTCACCTCCATCTAGACCAAGTGCGAGTACTTCAAGTGCTTCAACTAGTTCAGTTGAGTTCTCAGACCAAGTTTACATCCGCCAGGTTACTTAGTAAACGGTGGAGAAGCGATAGACAACGAGCCATTGCCAGAGCAGCTCAGTCTAGTCAAAACCAACCTTCAAGTCGGAAAGCTACTTCAGCCCCGACACCCGTTACTCCTCAGAAAAGGACTAACAACCCAAAAGCACCAGGTGCACCTAGACCTTTCAAGCCTTCGCTTGTCTCGTACACAGAAGACCAATCGAGTGAAGAAGACGAAGACTTTGGTCTTGCAGCCTATCCTTTACACCCCAATAGTCTATTTGCTAGTTTACGGAACACCATGTCTGCTACCTTAGATCCCGCCAATTACCGTCGCAGGCGGTTAGTGACAAGTTGGACGGTAGTAACCTGCCGATTCCGGGGACCAGACATGCACCGAGTTTACGGCTACTCAAGCTGGAATCAAAAGATACTTCAACGCCTTAGACTGGTTGTTCCCAGCTAAGAAGATCAAGAAGACGCTCTTAAGATCGAGATAGCTGTCAGCTATGTTGATGAAGACGTTAGGAAGCAATGGTTTGCTATGCTAGAGTACAGTGCTGCTAAATACGACGAGTTCAAGAAAGCAGTGTTCGAAAGCTACGGTGCTGGCACCGAAGACGAGAACACACGCCTCGGGAACTTGAAGAGAAGCTTAACATATACCGAGCCAACCGATCTATAACAAGTCTGGTTGGGTTGAGTTCAAGCGCGTAATTATGCATGTACTACTGTACTTAATCAAAAGCAAAGACATTACCGAGAAAACCGCTATAGAGTCACTCGTACCCTGTATTCTAGGACCCACTTGGACCAGTATACAAGTCAAATTGAAACGGATGCATCCTACACCATCAGCTGATGCCAAAAAGGATGGCATAAAGTGGACGTTGAATGAAGTGTCCAATACTATTAGCAGTCATTTTGGGGACATGAACATATTCGGTCAAGCCGCGGAACCCACTGAGGTTATCGGTAGGACTTTTGACCATATGTTAATACCCTCTTCTACGTCGAGAGTTAAGATAGAGTCCTTAGCTCAACAAACAGAATCCTTATCGTTGTTACTAGATAAACTCAACCTAGAAGCAAAGGCTAGGCTGGCACATGAGCAGACTCAAGCTCGCCAACATGAACAGTTAATTGTCACAGTTAAGGAAGCAGCAAAAGGGAACCCTATGGGGAATCTAATTCGAACTTAACACATCACGAAAAGGGGTCCAGGCCTCAAGGTGTCCTAAGATATCTTGAGGGTACATAGGCTCTTCAAGATAGCTAAAGTGCCGATGCCAGTAAGGTGCTCAAATGCAGGTTCGGCAGTGCCCCCTGCCTCAAGGTGCCTTAGAATACCTTTGAGGTATCTTAAATCTTCTACAAGACGCATCAAGCTCTACAGACATACTACTCTTGTCCTAAAGCAAAATGAATGCTACTCAAGAAAGACTCAGTACTCCGTAAGAAAAACTCCATGCTGCTCAAGAAAGACTCAAGGAAAACTGATGCACCCGAACACTTGCAAGCAACCGACAAGACAACAACCAAGGAGACAGCAGTACAATAGATTCCATTTTGCATATATACAAAAGACACATGCAGTTAACCTACTCTGAGAGAACATACACACTTGCTATTAGGAATTCACAAGACTATTCTGATATGATGGTGCACAGTGCTTCGCCCGTGCGTGCAATGCTTGTCCTTGGCCCGCGCGATCCTCATTCTCGATGTGCGTTGGCCTCGTCCTCGATGCGCATCGGCTCTGTCCCGTGCACGATTCTCGTCCTCGGTGTGCATCAGTGTCGTGCTCGGGAATCATCCTCGTTATGTGTTGCCCTCATTATGCTTGGGTGTCATCCTCCTCCTCGGTGTGTGTCCACGGCATCGTCCTCAGTGTGTGTTGTGACCGTCGTCCTAGGTATGTGTCGGCGTCGTGCTCATCATTCATGGGTGGTAAATTCAGTGTCAGATGTAGGTCCTCCTTGCTGTGTCGGTATCGTTCGTGTCGGGGTAGGCAGCAAGTGGTCCAGGCATCGTTGTTGTGTCAGGCGCACGGTCGTCGTCATCCTGGGAATGTTGTGGGCATCGTCATCGTAGTCTTGGGCATGTGGCTGTCATCATTGTGGTCATTCTCGTCCATGCTCGGTCGTCGTTCTCATCTATGCTCAGTCATTGGGGTCATCCATGCTTGGCCATAGGGCTCGTCCATCGTACTCAAGATCGTCGCTATCGTAGAATTTGTTGGGGAGTGCGAACGTCCCTACAAAGTTGTTAGCTGTGTAATAATCGGCAGTCGTTCGAAACACGCACTTATATCGGCGGCAAACCGCAATAGACTATCCTCGTCGTCGTGGCTAAGTCACGGTCGTTGGGCTGCAGAGGTTGCGGTTGTTGAGTGCGTCGTCTTCTTGAAATCCTAATGATTGTAGACGTGGTGACAGCCTTGTGGCTGGTGTTGTGAGGTCTTCGGTAGGGCTAGTGAGGGGCTGTCGTCGGTACTGGGTGTGGTTGCGGCGGTGCGTATTAGTCGAAGCAAGTGCACTTGGGAGATGGTGGAAGAAGGAAAGAATCTGTGATCGAGGCGCAATATTTATGCCAACCAACACGTGATGTTGACGTGGCCGTCGGATCGATGGACTTGACAGAATTTTTGTAATCGGGATTGAAGGGGAATTTCCACCTGTTTTGAATCTCAAAGACGAGTAAGACAAGAAGGACAAAGAACATACTTGTAATGACCAGGAGCACCGGATCCTGGATCAATGGCCTGGCACTTGGGAGACACTCGAGCATAGTAGTCCGCCAGTTGATAAGGACAATTAAATGAGGACATAAATGTACTACACACCAGACGTACATAACGTCGTGCGACCTTGTCTGCCCGTTCAGGCTCTCCTGGAACACTGCTTGTCGTCGCATTCACCAGCGCCTAGTCGTCGACGGTTGTGGTGGTGGAATAAAGAAGAGTGATGATGTCTGATCCCTGCCATTTTGAGCAACGGGATCAATACCGGGATGGCTCCAGCAGGCGAACGAGCTCGCGTTGCTCGTTCAGACCTGGCGGGATTGCATGAGTAAACGAGAATATAAAACATTCAAAATGTCCATTTCTTAGCTTACTATAGGCATATTAAGATTATATTAACGGTTCTCTGCACTTAGATGGGTTAGACTCGTCGAGTAACACATTATCGCAACAGGCGTCCACCCTAAATTGAGTGCTCATTAATAAATAGCATTATGGGGGGTGTATTCCGTCAAAAATTTAAGGAGTCGGGGAGGTTCAGCACACTGGAGCGCACAATTTCACGTTGTCTAGATGGGATACTCTCCACGTAAGCTCAATTTCATGTCTATACGTGATATTCTTACTAGAGATTTTATTGGCACATAGAGTATAAGTATCCTGCATGATATTCCGATAGTTATATCATGACTCCGAGCCCATCGTCGCTGTTCCGAGCGTCGACGAGCTCGTTCCGCTCATGTTCGGATATCCGATCCGAACAATCCGGCCAGTAATCGAAGAGTCTCTCTCTCCCTCCTACCATCAACACCATCGTCAATTCGGCCATCTGTCGACACCCAACTTCCGGACAGGCCGCCTACGCCATCTATGTGCTTCTCTCCATCGCTTTGACCATGCTGGAGGATGATTTGCTGCATTGGCTCAGATGACTAGCAACCAGCGGGTGTCGTTGATGAGAAAAGTCGACGTCAAGAGAGCTACAGGCACCCGCAGCTGGATCCGGGAAGGCTGGAAGAGATTGGGAACGGTCCTCTAGCAGGAGGGCAGTGCGCAAGTTAGTGTACGTATTTATTCTTTTTGTTTTTTCCTCTCATTTATCTCCACTAGCATCAGACTTGTTCACTTGGCCTCCTACTACCAGCATCGACGCGAGGCCATATCACGCTGGATTACCCTCATCAACTCATATGCAGCCTTGCTGCACCACCCATACCGTATCGCTGGCTAGCAACCAGCAGCTCATGTTAGCAGTGCGTTTATTCATTTTTCTTGTGGAATCAGCATTTCTGACTCGTTTTATAGGACAATTTCTATGACACCGTGGAAGCTTGGTTTGACGCCGCGGCATGGACGCTATTCACAGGTAGTCGTGTCGCTTTCATTGTTGGACCATGGTACGTTTGTGTGTTCTGACTCGCGTTCCCTCATTTCTAACGGTCTTTTTAGCTGAAATTCCTCGACCTCGACGCCGGGCCGGCGAGGCCACATTTCGCTACATTCACGACTACCCCGTCATCAGCAGCCATCTCGCTGCAGTGCCGTCGTCGTGAGATATCACTCTTCTCCATCTTACGGACGACGTTGCTATGCGGTAAGTCGTATACTTCTGAACTTTTATCACTCATCTCACCTGTTCTTTCAGCGCAGATTTACGAACCTAGACACCTGGCCGGCGAGGCCACCTCTCGCGGGGCTTCCCACGCTGAACCATCCGTGCGCAAAATCTTTCCTGCTCCGCCGTCGTCTCTAAGGACGTATCGTTATCTGGACCACGTATCAAGGTATTATTTCGTTCACGGTTTGTCCATTCTGAGACCGCGCTCTAACCCCGTTTTAGCCCAATTTCCGAGACTCAAAAGCCTGGCCGGCGAGGCCGCCCCACGATCGCTCTGTTTATATCGTCAAGGGAGCCGGTGAGTCATGTCCTATATGCGCCGCCCGATACCATGGTCTCCTGACAACACCCATAATGGCTGCTCACCATCGAGCGTCCAGTTTCAACAACCACATCATCTCGGTGAATTATTATATTGTATATCAGCCTTGGTAGCATGCATTGCTTCTTCTATCTTTTCGATGAGGGTATTGGTTGTCGCATTGTTATGCGACGCACCGCCTCCGCAAAAACTTTCTAGCCATCAAGTATAGGAACGAGATGATACTGAACATTACACCTCCAAAGTGGTTTCATGTACCTTGAAGCCTGCAGCACGTAGAGTGCTGCCTTGAATTGCCTTATTCTGCTTTGAGAAAGAGCACACATGTGTCAGATATTTAAGGCATCTTAAAGCTACTGAAGGTACATTGATGCAAGGTCTTGTATCTGAAGGCACCTCCAAGTCATTGAGGTCCCATGAGCACCTTGAGTACCTTAAGATATAGGGCCTGCCTTGGGGTGCATTAGCGCCAAAGGCGGTTTCCTGATGCATATGCAGTACAACTATACCCAAGAGCCTTTGAGCTACCCTTATGAAGTTGTACAATACTTAGTACAGGGAGCTCCTAAGTACCTGGGGGAACCACCAACGGTTCAACCGAATGGCCTCATAACCTGGAACCCTCATAAGAACCACAGACCTCTGCTCCCACCTCAGCAGAATAACCAGTGTTTCTTCTGTGGTGAAGAAGGTCACTTTATTAGGGAGTGTATTCATCAGAAAAAGATGGAAGCCGAAGGCTGGATATACAAGCCTAACGGTATCAAATACTACTTCTTGCGAAATAGTGTGTCACTTGCTAGTAAGGCTAAAGCTGGTATATGGCCAGCATGGCAGGTATGGAACCTCATGGAAAAGACCAACGGGAAGTTACCTCCCGAAGCGGCAGCTATGCTCAAGACTCAGAACTTCATTGCTGATGGCGAGAATGATATGTTTAGTCCATAGACTATGCTGAATGCGGACTGGGTATCGGATACCCAGTCAAATTTTGATTAGGCTTGAGGATGGAGAAGGCTTCAGAAGAACCTGAAGAGACAAGGCTTACTTTTATACAGAAGGAATTGTTGGAGTGTCTGATTGTGGCGCAGCAACAAGGTTGGCAATAAGACAACTCCTTCCCTAGTATAAGCCTTTCTCCTTCCCTGAAGCCTGAGCCTGTTGACACATTCACAGAGCCTCTTAAGAGCCAATTAGTAAATACACGTGCATAGTCTAATAACGAAAAACATAACAAAAAAGCTGTAGAAATTGTGAAACGGAAGCCAGGACCGAATCTGCATGGGAACTTCATTCCCCGACCTAGTCAACGACAGGTCGAGATAGTGATACCCGTGAAGAAATAAGTCAGCTTCACAGATCCTGTCGAGGAAGCATCTAAAGTCCCCGACAAACCAGAAATAGTCAAAGAGTCTGTTGTCAAGGATAAACCCCTGGATACTCTCGGGGATCCCGAGTTGACTAAAATTATTGAAGATGCGTTGCAAGCTCAACGGCCAGTAGTATCTACCAATGATGAGGTCGAGCAACAGAAACAGCGCACTTATCAATAGATTTCGAAAATCTGAGCAATTGTAAGAGCTCAACTCAAAGGAGTTATGTCGGTATGACGTCGTCGCGTGTGTTTGATCCTTCCTCTTCGTTCTAGTACTTTCCATTACTTTCTCTTCATTCCAGTTCCTTCTTTTTACTTCGACACAACTCGTTTATGACTCTTAATTACCCATTTCGGTACCTGTAGCTAGTCTATATAAGCCGGCATGTATGGTAGAAATAGGATCTTCTTTTTTACAACTTTACTTCTCTGACGCGTGTTCATCTTGCGAGGCCCGGGTTCGGTGCCCATAAACCACGCTGTGTGATAAGTTCGGTTCTGAATCTGATTCCGACTCCTTTCGCGAGTCCGAAGCGAGCTCGACGCTCGTTCGTCTATCTCTCTCCCTCGGTCACACTAGTGATCAAGAATCATTGTATTCACATTCGCTAGCTACGAGACAGCGTAGCGTTCCCGCTGATGTGCAGTGCAGAAATACACCACAGAAATACACACAACCAACACACAAACACAAAACAAAACAAACACTCGGGACTTCTGAAGTCCCTAATGAACAAGTACTGTACTATTACGGGCAAGTCTTCACAGATTTTCCTAATTTTTTTTTGATGGAAACCCGATTAGGATTTCCAGGCGATCGGCGGGGTCTGATAAGATCAAACGACCCCCCCGTTATGCGTTATGTGAAGACCTTACCATAATAGTACAGTACAAGGATCCGACCTTATCACTCGTAACGAATTACAACCTTAGTCAAGATCTGGTGACTCAAGGAGGTTCCAAACGGAGGGGTGTGATGTACTTCCTGTACTAACACAAGTGCAAGTTCGAGGGAGCTAGGGGTCTTTAACTTATGGGATTCCGGGGAAGTGGAAGTTCCCGTGGTCTTAGCCGAATGAGGTGACACTCAAGTACACTGAGTCTCGAGGACTAACCGGTTGACTAATCTCGTGTATTCACTCTTTTAACTCAACAGAGTATAGGGACCAAGATCGCCTTTGGGTATGTAAAGATCCGCGGGGCTTGGGTACACTAAGTTGGTCTAAACTAACCACAGGTGCCTGTCTTCTTATATGAATCCGAAGCAGTTGCAAGCGCGGTGACTTCAAGGGTTCTTAAGTTACCTTGTCCACAGCTCTTGTTTCTGTCGTTTAAACTCCGTCTCGGGACAGAGGGACTTTCACAAGTGCTATTCGCAAAGTTCCCGAGTACTAACTCAAAGATCACCAAGTAAAACTGTTACTGGTTCACGGGGTTCTGATCGGTTGATAAACTTAAACCGGGTGGAAGCAATGGTTTCCGAGTCAAAGATACACTGGTATTTCACTTATGCTGTATACGCGGGTGCAAATTAACTACTGACTACGACGTTGTACAGGCCTTTATATACTACAATCCGGGACTATACGGGTATAAACTACTTACTCTTCGGGCCTATGGGAGCTATGTTATCGGGTGCACTGTATCCCGGATGACTCATTTCGCCTGCGGATTGCGTGCTTTGGGTGATATTTGATATAACACCTTGTGCTTGCCGGGCTCAACTGGTAGGATGTTCCTTATGGAATCCAGCTGGTCCGACTCGTCATAGTGCTGTTACTGTTCTGGGTACTAACTAAGTACCCTTGTACTTAGGTTCTGGTGAAAGGTCTGATTCGTAGCTTTCAAAGGATACTCAACTTGTCAAGGGTGTCTCTGGGAACTACGCCACTATGGTGGTTTTACTGGTTGGTCTAGTCAAGAGTGAGGGACTTGAATTGTTCCCGTTCCTGATTGCTCTGCATGACTCTGCATAGTTCTGAGTCTTATTTAATGCCGGGTCCATGTGACGTACTGCACCACTCGGAATTAAATGCAAGCCGGCTTGATTCGGTGAAGTTTCCTGACTCATACTCAGGGACGATACGGGTTCGTAGAGATCCCGATACGTGGTACGTGAGGGTCCATGGGTACACTTGGTACACATTCTGAACAACTTCCGACTTCTGGACTTGTCTTTGAGGTCTTGTCTAAACACCTTGTTTAAGTACTTGTCTTTTATGAAGCGTAATCGAGTCGAACTCGAGGCTCATCGGGTTGTAGTAACATACCTGGGCGCATTGAGTATTTGATATTCAGGTACGTTTTAAGGTTTCTGTAGAACGTTACGGGAAATGCCGGGTTTCGGTAGTTCGGTCCGTAGGCGCGTATTGGCCACCTAGGAGTCTCTTCGCGTCCTAAGAGAGTCTTCTGTAAGTCTTTAGCGTAGACTTCTAAGTACTTGGTGTCTTGTTTAGACATGTCTTTCAGTCTAGAGGTCGTACAGAATTCGCAAAATGTAGCCTTTCTGCTTCCAAACTGTACTGTGCGTATCATCTCCCCTTAACTTAGATGATATCGTCCGCGATATCCGTCCGAATCTCCGGAGTACCTTTTCTGCATCTGTTTTTGGGCATACTGGGTAGTATAAAAGGCATCGGGATTTCTTTGATTCCCTTTTTACCATCTATTTTCGCCATGTCTAGGACTCCGAAGCCCATCGCCTTGCTTGCTATCTTCCCGAACGCTGCCTCCACGCCCACGAACCCTATTACCGATTCGCTGCGCAAGCACGTCGTTGAGTCTGGCCAGTCTCTTACTAGGGCCTGTGCTAAGGTCTCTGATCTTCCCGATTCTGTTACCGACGAGCTCGCGTTGTTCACTAGCTCAGTTCTCCCTAGGGCTCAAGCTCTGATGGCTACTTTCGAGGACGATAATGCCCCGTTGGCGGCGCGTTGTCAGAAGTTCGAGGCTACGGTTAACAAGATCATTGTGCGTCTCTTTCTCTTGCTCGGGTGCTCGCTTACTACCCGACGTTCTGGTCTTCTAGAATCGAAACCCCTCTTTGACCAACCTCAAGAAGGTCGAGGCTACTGCTCCGATGTTAGACTTTGGTCTAGCGTTGCGTAGCTTCTTGGCTTGCGCCGCTGCCACCTTGGGCATCAATCCCCAGGACGGCCGTATGCATATCGCGAATCTATGCCAGCCCTTTATTAAGTCGGTCAATCGTACGCTCAACCTGCATATTCCCGGTTTCGCGGTGGACCATCCTCTGTACCGTGCTCCACCCAAGGAGAGCAAGGCTAGAGTTCGTGTTTTTCTTATTGCACCGGGGATTTCAGGGTGCTTATGTCTTCCCGATTTCTATAGGCGGCTAAGAAGGCTCCCAAGACGCCTGAGTTCATTATTGAGACCTCCGATGAGGAGAACGATCAACCCGACGAGGATACCCGTAGGCCTGTTCCTTCTCAACCCTTATTCAGGTGGTCTGATGATGTTGAAGCCATGGAGGACGGTGAGCCTTCCAAACCTTCAGGCGCCAATATAAGCTCACTTTCTTGTTAGAACGCGTTACTCGGCTGATTTCGGAAATGTCCGCTCTACAGGTCGACGACATGGAACGTGTGATCGTCGGCAGTCGCTCTATCAGCAAGATGACCTACGACTTATTGCCTTTTTGGGACTTTTTGGCTTGTTGGGTAAATGTAGGCCTCTGCGCTGCACCTCAGTGGGCTCTAGTATCCCTATAATACTCATTTTAGTGTACAAATGTATGATACATGGCTGTAGGTACTATGAGACACGGAATGGAAAAGATGTCGAAATGAGAGAGACGATCGGGAATTGAACTTGTGGCCTCCCGAAGACATGGCTGGTTTACTTGTCGCTTGTCGACTTTTCCGTACGGAAAAAGCCCAAAAAAGTCGAAAAAAGTCCAGAAAAGTTGCCGGGTGACTTTGCTGATGTCTGCAAACCCAGACAAGCGTACTGGGAAGGTGAACTTTCCGATACTGATTCATTCTTTAACACTAAGTCCTTTCTCTTTCTAGGACTTCGTCTCTGGTACCCGTTACCAGCCTCTGGCCGAGGTAGAAGGTATGGATGTCAATTCTCATCTATACAAGAAGGCATTGAACACGATCGGGACTTCTCAAGGATCTGAGTTGCCACCCCTCAAGCGGCGTTCTGCCCATCAAGAAGAGTCTGCTAAGGACTCTAAGGCCATCAAAGTGGATTCGATCACGATCGATGCTACCTCTTTGGGGTACTTCACGCAAGGTGAGTTTTCCCCGATTTCTTTCATCTGGCTTGGCTGACTTGGCCTCTTTATAGCTGCCCCACTCATTGAAGGGTACCGCAACCAAGTTAACCGTTTGTCTCGTATCTTCGAGTACTTGGCCAAGGATAGCACTCAACTTTCCGATTTATCCCCGAGTAGTATCAAAGCCGAGTCGCAGTACCGGTTGGATTTAACTATCTCACTCAACCGTATTTACGGGGAGATGCAGAGTTTCCACCGTACTGCAGCCTTGTATATCGCTACTGCCCAGAAAATTGGCGTTGCTTTGTAGATGTAGTCCTCGGTACTGTACTATTACGACCTTATCTTCACAGATTTTTAGAAAAAAAAAATTCTGAAAGCCCGATAAGGATTTCCAGGCGATCGGCGGGGTCCGATAAGATAAAATGACCCCCCGTTACGCGTTATGCGAAGATGAGGTCGTAATAGTACAGTATCTTTACAAGTTCCCTGTAACTTCCCTTGCTAGACTTTTTCGTCTGTATGTTTTCTAGTAGTCTTAGCAAGTCTCCTTATGCTCTTGTTCTTATAGTTTGTAAAGTCACCGCTCTTTAGATAGGCTTCACAATACTAGTGTTGATTCAATTTGTCCTTAAACATGTGTGACGTCTATCAACGAACAAGTTTTCAACAACAAATCTATGCCCTTTTTGCGCATTCTTGACTACAGGATAGGGGTTGTATCGGATAACGGGTCTTTGAGATTCCGTCGAATTTTGCTTCCGTTCACGTATAAAAGGTAAGCTTCAATGCGCCATGCCCTATCAAAGCATGGATCCCATTCCCGATTTCTGTAACTTCAAGCTCCATCAACTTCCCGAGTTCGCTCATCCCGAGAGGTCTGCTGGTCGCTATCGGACAGCTATGATCATTCTAGACTTGCACATCGCTGTTCAACTATACCGCGATTTTAATAGTTTCGTGGTCGTCGGGCGTACTGCTCATGGGTTCGGGATCTTGGACCACACCCTGTGGCTTCGAGACGGTATGGAACTTGGGCCAGGTCATGACTATGACTCTCCCTTGTTGCGCTTCGCAATCCGTTCCTTGGTATGTCGTTACTGCTCGGAGTTTTGCTACTACCCGAACTTACCCTTTTGTTCTAAGCAAACCGCGGTTACTATCTGGAATCCCAATCCTGGTTTTCTTTGACAGAAACTGAGCAACTTTGGGGACGAACGTTCTTCGTTGCCTTAGATGCCCTCGTCAAGCGTTTCTTGACCAAGAACAGGGTTACTATCAGCGGTTTCAGTATCGGCAACTACCTACCGACACCCTTCTTGGACTATGCCGAGTTGCATAGTACGAGGTTTCATGATACCCTTGTCAACTTATCAGTACGTCGGGGTTTCTCAAACTACCCGCTTATTGACTGACCGAGTCTCTTAGCTTCACACGACTAAGATCTCTGATCTTAACGTGTACTGGATGTACCGTATCTTGGTACCCAGCTTGTCTATGTGTGACAACTTGCTCATCGAGCCGACGCTCTGAGTGCGCCTAACCGCGAGCTGGTTGAGTGGTGGGAGGATTATCAGAGTCGTCGTTATCAGGCTACGCCTGCTCGGTTCATTCGCCGACACCTTGCACCTCCCGAACCTGTTCCCGTTCAGTTGCGCTCATTTGCTTTGTCTTATGAACGCGGCCTTACTTTTGACTAGCCGTCGTTGATTTCTCCCCTTAACTTAGATAACAAGCTTAAGTCACTCGTTTACCAGATTGTTAACAAGAAATTTTATGTGTGCGGGGGTGATATTACAACGACGGATGTGATCAAGACATATGTAAAGAGGTCCATGGCCTAACAGTCCTCGTATTCTAATTCATCCGTCTGACTGTCTTCTTCGTCTACGGAGTCTGAGCTACGAGTAGAGTCAGTGCTGTCTTCGACTTCACTCTCCTCGGAGTACTCGTTCTTACCGAAGTCGTTCCCGGTGTCTGACCCCTCCAACTCGACATCTACGTCCTCATTGATGCCCTTGGTCAGGTCATTCTCTACTTCGGCTTCAGACACGGGATCGGGGAAGTCTCTCTGCCAGTCCGATGGGAAGATTTTCCCGAACACCTCCTCCGAGCCATAGTTGTAGGGAAAAGGCAATTGACCTAGGCAGTGGTCAGGCTAAATGCATTCATTTCCATTATAGTGGTCATGGTGGACAGCCACAGGACAGCCACAGTTACCCCGGGTGTCTGGGCCAGGATGACACGGGTGGGCCGGCTAGGGACTGCCTACCGGCTCCTGCCTAATTAGGGTTTGTTGTGCCTGCTTCTTGTACGCCGCCGCCTCCTTCCCAATTGGGCTTCCTCCGCTGCCCTGCATTCATGCTAAACGGGGGTACTTCAACAGCGTCCACGCGCCCTGTCCCGGCAATATCCGCTTCAAATCAAGCATCCCAAAATGGCGGGCTGACAGTTCGGCACGTCGGCAACCGTATAACATTGCTTGGGCCCGCCACCCGCCCGCCTCCTCGCGCCGCCTGCAGTCCTCCATTAGCAGTGTTCCATTGTTTCTATTTTTATATTTTCACCCGCTTTTTACGGGCTTCTGCGCTTCTTACGTGTTCGCTTCCATTCTCGGCATCTTCCACATGGATGCCGAACCTTGCCGTCCCTCAAGAATTTAGTAGGGCTTGCAGAACGGAATCGCAAAGTGTGTCTGCAATACATACCTTCACCAACAAGGCTATTTTCTTTCCGTCGGGACAGTCAGAACAGCCTGAACTTTGTCGTCGTCAATCGGTGACGTCAACATCAAACTATCACATGCTACGGGACTTAGAACTTTCAGTGCGAATGTTGGGCACGTGGTGCATCCTTTCCACTCCTTTGAAGTTCGCTCGTTTATCCCACACACATTTTGCACATTATAACGACAGACAATGTAACGATAGACAATGTAACGACTAACGACTCTATTAACTGGCAAGATACGTAAGTGCGCCCATCAGACTTCTGATCCAGACTTTACGTAACCTTTCAGCCCTTTCATCACCCACTTGACGTCTCCCGCCACCTTATCGAACTCAGACGACTCACACTTTTTCTCCGCGCATGCGCTGCACCACCACGACAGGCACGCGACGATGCTGAGCCAGCCATTTACGCCACTGCAGTCCAACTTCTCCCACTGATCTCCATACATTCCCATTTCCCAACTTCCTTCTCCGTCGCGCGAGCGCCAGGACGGCTGCATTGCGTCCCACCAGCCGTGGAATGCCAAGATAAATTTGGGAACGTCTTTCTCCTGCAAGACCTGGCGCTCAAGACGACCAGTCCGCCCACCGTTAATCCAATACGACAGCAATGTGGGCGTTTCTGTGCCGGTAAGCGTTTCTCCTTCGGCATTCGCGACTTATACTCATCCTCGATTTCCAGCAACCAAAGGAAACTGTCTCTCAACTTCTCTGCGCCATTAGCGACGTCGAACTCGTTCAGGGCGGCTGCAAGCCAATCCGGGGCCGCCTTCCGCAACTCTGCGTATCGGGCGGTGTCAAAGAGCTGAGTGTCAGATGCTGCCTTTTGCGGAGGAGGAGGCATGTTTGGAGATGGGGACATAGCTTGGACAGCCGCAGTCACGATAGGCTGGGTATCCTTCGCAGGCGCGGGGATTGCTGAGCTCCCATCTACGCTCTCCATGTCCACATCTTCCGCCATAATCACTTTCTCCGTCTCCACTCCTTCCTTGCGCGCCATGTTAGAGCTACCATCCTTCGCAGGCGCCGCCAGGATTGCCGAGCTCCCATCTGCACTCTCCATGCGCACATCTTCTGCCATACTCGCTTTCACCGTCTCCACTCCTTCCTCACGCGCCATGTTAGAGCTACCATCCTTCGCAGGCGCCGCCGGAATTGCCGAGCCCCCATCTGCACTCTCCATGCGCACATCTTCCGCCATACTCGCTTTCACCGTCTCCACTCCTTCCTCACGCGCCATGTTAGAAGCGGCAGACGACCCCTCACTTTCCCCACCCCCATTCGGAACAGCGCCTTGACCCGCGAGACGTGACGAGGTACGGCGCTCAATCGCAAGGGCTTTGAATGTCGGCCTTGGCTTAGGTCTCGGTTTCGTCACCGTCACCTCGTAATCATCCTTCTCGACCAAATCGTCCATCTCTCCCTTTTCTATGGCCTCCAGCGCTATCTTCGTCCACGCCTGGGCATCCAGTGTCGGCAGCTGCGTGCCCAAAGGTAGCTTTTTCTGCGTGTAATCCATCCCGGCCAATGCCAGCCGATTAGCGCGGATTTTCGCATTCCTATCGCGTTCGTACTGGCTTAGCTTCGGCTGCTGGGGCGCAGGTACGACATTCTCCTTGTCAGCGGCGGCCTTTTTCTTCGTCGTTTTCAACTTCTTCTTCGGGACGATATCATCATCTGATCCGGACTCCGCATCGTCAGACTCGGAATCATCACTGAGGCCCCCCTCCGAATTCCAAGAATCGTCCCACGGCCGAGGATTGTCATCGTCCGAGTCGTCTGAGTCGGAGTCGAGGACGCGGGAGGAGTTGTCTTTGGCGATCTGACTTGGTTGCGAAGAGGAATTGGACGTAGACTTGCCCGGCTTCTGCGCCTGAGCCTGCTTTGCAGAGGCGTCTTTTGGAAGAGAATTGTCTGATGCAGGCTCGGGAGACGACTTCTCATCGAACGCGATGAGCTTCGACGTATCGGGTGGTCCGTCGTCCATCGTGTCGGCGTTCGAGAGCTCATCCTCCGGCCCGTTGTTGGGAGCTGTGGAATTCGCTGTGATGTCCAACTGTATGGTGTTCTTCTTCCTCAAAGACGACACTTCGGGTAGAATAACCTCGTTTCGCTGGGCCTCGGTATAACATGTCGCCAAGTACAGCTTGAAGTCGTCGACGAAGGCGCTAAGTTTCTCCTGTCCCCACCACTCGGCAAAGGTTAAAGGTACGGCGTCGTTATTTTGACTAACGGAAATGCTAATGATGTTTTTAGTTCGCACTTTTAGCCGTACCAAGAGAGCGCGCTTACTTGAATGTCCCTATCTTGCCATCGTATTGGCCCATTGGACCTCCAAAGATCCTGAATGTACGTAAGAACGTTCTTTCCTCGACACCCTTGTTCACGTCGAACAGGAATTTCTTAACGTTTGAAACCGCCCTGCAATGGATAGTAAAAATCTGCATTCATTACGGGAAAATCGAACGTACGCCGCACGGCTCACTGGATCTGTCTGAGGGCCCGCCGCAATCGTCGCCTGGTACTCGGCCTTCGCCTTATCTCCCGCCACCTTCACCTCGTCTTGATATCGTTGCTGGGTTTCCTTGTCCAGCGTCTTGAACATGTCGCGGATGATCTTGAACCGAAAGTTGACATCCTGCGGTGCCGTGGCGTGGCCAGGTCGAGCATTCCAAGCCGCATCAGCTCTGGCTTTCAAGTTCATGCCCGAATCCCAATTCTCGTCCATAAACGCGTATACAGCGTGGCGTTGACGAGGCGGTCTAAGGAATCCCAGCAGACGCGCCATAAACATGTCGAAAACATTGTTCCTGTTATTAATCATTGTTGACGAGTTCGCTTTGGCAGACGTTGTTGACGAGTTCGCCTTGGCAGCCTTTGACGCCTTGTCACGATAGTTTAACCAACGACGGAGACGCTACAAATTAGAGACCTCAACGAGTCACCGAGTCACCGAGTCATCTGGTGACTCGACTCGCCTCGGGCACCTCGGAGTTCGGACTCGCGTGATTCGCGAGTCACGTAGTCACGAGTCCGGTCGCGAGTCTGAGTATGGCTCTGCCGACTGCGAGTCATCATATGATGACTCGCAAATATTTAGCTATGTATTTTAGCTAAATTTACAAATTTTTACTGAGTTAAATGGACCAATGTGCAGCTCAAACGAGCCATGCGCAACTATTTCGCCTGATCCGGCGATCCGGCCCGAGATCCGAAAGGACGCGTAAGCGTCTGATCGGGTCGTTTCTCTTGCTTCCTCCCACCACCTCAACTACCCAGGATGCGACGATTGTCGCTCCTGCTGCCCCGACGATTGTCGGGCAGCCTCTGGACTGTGGATTTTGGCTCTGGCTCTGTGCCGGACGTGCTGCTGCTGTCTCTGTGACAGCAGCACAGATACGACGACGACAAGACCATAGCAACGAACCCAACGACGACCAGGAGGACAGCAACACGACAACGACGCGATGGAGAGGAGGATGAGATGGAGAGGAGGATGAGATGGAGAGGAGGATGAGATGGAGAGGAGGATGAGATGGAGAGGCGGATGCGATGAAGCGAAGGACACGAGCAGAGGAGGACGTGACGACCACAACCACTCCCTCCACTACCACAACCACTCCCTCCACTACCCCACCATTTCCTTTCCTTTCCACCATTACCCCCACCCCATCCTCATGCCCAGCTGACTGTCCCCGTGCCATTGCCCGGGGATGCTCGCTGAGCATGAATACTGGGAGGTGATGGACTCGCGAGTACTCACGAGTATCTGAGATGACTCGGACTCATGGTGAGTACTCGCGAGTGGACTCGCGATGACTCGTGAGTCACCGCGAGTCGAGTCCGACGCGAGTCTGAACTGGACTTGTTTTTGCGTGAGTACTCGCGTTGCGAGTCGCGAGTCTGACTCGCGTCGGACTCGTTGAGGTCTCTACTACAAATGACGGTCGGTTTAAGTCTCTTCTAGTAAAGCATTGTCGACTGACCTTTGTCAGGGCAGCGATATGCTCGCGACGAGCGACGACCTCCTCCGGGGTCAGCTTGGCGCTTGGGAAATACGCTGGCTTGCGTCAGAGTCCTTCAGCTCCGCCGAGTCGTCGGCCTGCTCCGAGGTCAGGTTGGCACTTTGGGAAACGCGCAGGCTACGCTGGCTTGCGTCGTAGTCCTTCAGCTCCGCCGGCTCCTCGCTGTCGGACATAGGCCACGGAAAGTGGAACTCGTACATATTGACCATATCCTTCAGCAGCGCCTCGCTGTGCTGCCAGCCTCGCTCCCTCGCCGCTGACCATGCGGGAACCAATGGGAGGAAAACATCCTGGCGTTTCCCGTCCATCCATCCTTTCGCGCTCTGGCGAGCACTCTTCTCCTTTTTTTTGTACTTGCGCTTAGACGTAGTAGTCGCCAAAGCTACCTTCTGCGTCGTCGTCACGGCCATTGGTGTGTCAATGTGAATCTCAAAGTGAGCAGTTCGGACTATCGGGCGCAATCCACCTGTATTCCGATTCAGGTATTCTTCCGCTATCATGGCGCAGCAACTGCCGGTTCGTTTTCCGGCATCTCTTCCGGATAAAACTTCAACTTGTCTCCTTCTTCAAAAACCCGAACCTTGCCTTGGTCCTCCCCCCTCATGTCCGATAAGGTGACTGTCAAGACTGGCGACGATGCGTATGCATCGTCGCCAGCTTCGGAACCTCAGTTGGATTCTGGTATGCTCTATCCTCTTTGTTCACGCGCATCACCCTTACAATTTATATAGTGTCTGTCGGCCCCGCCCACCCTCGTACACTGACCCCTCGTTCCCCAAAGGCTTCGTGACCGACAATCACCTTGCTTTGGACGCCTACGTGGATGATTCCCATTCCCTGCGCTCTGGAGTTCTGTTTGACGCCGTTCCCTCCGGCCCGCTTTTGCCTTCGTATTTGCGCCAGCGGGGCAATACACGCACCTACTTCTACTGTGTCACGCGAGGACTCAAGGTCGGCATCGTGACGGATCTGTGAGTACATCTCGCTTTGCTCTGTTGAAATCTTCTCATTTTGAGTACTAGCACCGATGCGATGGCTCAAATTTCGGGTGTCTCCAATGCCATGAATCTCAAGGTGTCGACCCACAGCGCCGCGTTGCAGTACTTCAACGACGAACTGGCGAAGGGTAACGTCAAGATTTGCCAGCTTCGTCGACCTCGTCCGTAGGTCCAGTTCTTCGTTTGTCCTGTCCTTTGCGCTCACTCTTTCGCAGTCAGTACGTCTGTACCTGTGTCGTTGTGTAGTGTTGTGTTTGTGATACTATGCTCCGCTCTATATAAATGCGATTGTGTGCTCAGCTCGTCTACTCTTGCTCAATGAACCATGACTACGCGGAGGACCCCCCAGCACAACAATCGCCGCCCGCGATCTCCTATTCTCATTATCCTCTCTGACTCCAGTGATGAAGACACCTCGCGTGTCCTCACTGAACCCTCTTCGCTGAGCACACCGCCCATCGCGAACACTGCGCATGCTGCTGCGCCCCCTATTTCCGATCTTGATAACATCACGCTGGCCTTATCAGCTCTCGACATTGCCAATCCTGATGATAGAACTGTCTACTCAGTCGCGGGATCTGGCGCCACTACACATTGGTATTGTTTCAGCCTCCTTTGTTATTCTTGTGGCCATCTGACATCTCTCAAGGTCCGAAGCGTCGGTTCATCAGCAACGAGGTGCTCAGGTTGTCAATTTGTCTCCGCGCAAAAAAACACGCAGCAAGGCAGCTGCATGGGTCGTATTCATTGGTGAAATTCCTGGTGTCTATACCTCGTGGTGCGTATTTGTCTTTATCTTCCGCGCAAGTCCGCGCATATTAATATCGACGACGGATAGGTCCTCGGCCGAACAACAAATCTCGGGTGCTAAATGCTCACTCTACCAATCATACCGCACGTTGAAGGCTGCCCGGGCCGTGTACGCCTACGCCCAACAAAACAATTGGATTCATCTATCTTCCGCTCTGGCTGTACGCCATTTCCAACGTGTCCCTCTTGACAAACCGCGCCTGGTGGAACATCTCGACGAGAATCCGACGGCGTCCGATGTTTCCGGCCCCCGCTGGTATGTTGTCTATGCGGGTATACAGCCTGGCGTCTATCGCACGTTGTAAGTCAGCGATCCTTATAATTTTCTGATGAGGAATTGACATTCCATGTAGCGTCGAGTCCGGTTTGAATTGGGTTGGCGTGCCCAAGGCATCACACGAGTCCTATCACACACTAGAACGGGCCCGTCTAGAATTCCGTCTTGCGAGTTCACAAGGCCGTATCATTCGGTATGATGTTGTGTAATTTTGGCCATACAATACAATCTACTTTGGTAAATACTCCGGGAAACGTGAGCAAGCAAGGCTCTGCCTTTTGAGAGCTTTTAATAAAGACTTCTTTCGTATGTGGTGTAGGAGGTCTGCGAGATATTCTTGCACAATATCGAAGTCGGCGGAAATTTTGGTCAGCATCTCCATATCGGTGCTCTCGATCCCTCCAGCGACATTATGTAGCGCCGCCAGAGTTAGGCCGAAAGCATCATGCATTTGGCCGACACGCGTGAGTTCATCCTTGATGCGTGTAGTTGCGTATCGCGCGTCGATCAGATCGGCGGAGGAACATGCTAAACGCCACACATAGTCGCGAGTGCTGGCCCCGGTCAGAGCTTGCAGACTGCGGTGCTGGTCCTTTGCTTCATCAATAAGTTCTCCTCTCGTCCTAAGATGATCTTCCCTATATCGAGATGTTTGACAAAGTAAGATATGGAGTAGCTTTACGACGTACAATGCCTTATTTCGTGGATCCGCGTCAATCAAAGCTTGGATCTCTCCTACGCGTCTCTTTCGCTCATATCGTTCAGCGCACTTTTCGAGGACGTAAGCCTTGTTACTACGACGCGTCAGTAAGCAGTTCGGAAACCTCTAAGTGACAGCACCTACTTCTGATAGTACCGTCGCCCTCGCTCGTTGCGGGCCTCTCTTTTCTCCTCTGCAGTTTTATAAAGACGAGGACGGCCAGGACCAGCCATAGACGAGGCAAGAAGAAATGCGCTCAGAGATGTCAAGGAGCAAGGTGATCGTTGTAGCAGGAAAGCTGGACTACGTCTAAGTATGGCCAGTTCCTCAAATATGCAGTTTATCAAACTTTTTTCAGACTTTTATTGAATTTGAATCCAATTTTTGGATATGTTATAGCTAAACTAAAACTGAAACCAACGCACCAAACCCTGGTGATTTCTCTTGTGAACGCGCCCCGTCGGGCAGCGTTCAAGATGCCCGAACTAGCTGCAAGCGCGATCACTGATCTGGATCGCCCAACTGGGACAGGCCCAAGATTGATCTCAGTCACTAATCCTTCTCTTTCTATCGGCCATGATGGTATTGTGGATATATCACACGGGTGGCAACACTGCGGTGCGGGTCTTCAATACCGGACGGTCTCCTCATTTTTCCAAGGTCAAACGTTCGATTCTACATCATGTCTTTTCTATTTTGTCCCATCACCCAGTCCACCTTGTCATCTTGTTCACACGAAATAGGCCAGGCAAGAACATGACATTTCGACGACTACTAAGAATGCAAGTATTCATACATTTCGTCGTCGCATTCGCAGTCGTTGGTGCAGCCGCACAGCTTGGACATATGTGTGAGTATTAGCGCATCAGTCAACACCCGCTCCTTCCACGACTCCTTCAGTAGGAGCTCCTCCTGACGTCTCTCCTCCAGTCCCCTCCAAATCTCTTTGCGACGGTGATATCTTACTTGTCCTAGCGCAGCCTCGATTGGAGCTATATCAGCCTCGAATAGAGTTCATCCTCATTGGCACGGATCACTTACTTGGTGGATTGCGTCCCATGTCGCGCACAAAGGTCTTCAAAATGTCCCAGTTGCGGTCCCAAGAGTCTAGGCCCACGGCTGAACGAAGCAGTACGCGATCGATATGGCTACGGTTGCACAAGTGGGCGAGGTATACGATGTCGTCCGCGTTCAGGATGCCGCTGTTCTGGAAGACCTCCACGAACGCGCTACCGCGGACCAAGGCCAGTTGTTCTCGGACAAAGAAGCTGACTCCGAAAGGTGATGTTCCCGGCAGGATACCAGTATGATCCTCGGGAAGTGGAGTCACTGGTCGTGCTGGTAGTTCGTCAGGTGAGTTCAGCATTGATAATTGCAGCTATTACTGACCTGAACGCCAGTAGAACGCGCATTCAGTCTCAGACACACACGGCTGTCGCTCATGGATTAACGGCCTATCTGCGCGAAGTTTTTCCCTCAGCATCCTGGAAATTGTTCGGTGAGTGCACGAGTAAATTCCTCAACTGCGACTTACTTCTGTGCACGCTTCGAAGGCTTTAAATCCTCTACTTTGAACGGATTGAACCTTCGACGCTCTGGCGGCGCTGCCATTGGGAAGATGTATGGTGGGGTCCGGAATCAAACGGTATTTCGACCGATAGCACTTGTGCGGCCGGAATTATCTAACTGGAAGGTCAGGTTCGCCCATCCGACAGTGGATCTCCCATAGGATCTCTAGTCTGTGATCGAGTGGCTCCCTGCCTCTCCCCGACCATCATCATCGTGTAATGGCCAAAGATAGTAGCCCCAAGAAAAACGCCGCAAAGGCGGTCGCGAAGCCTGGCCGCGTGCAAACGGTCTTCAGGTTTAATCCTACACCATTGACTGGACGCAAGTACGTGGTGATTGTAATGTCTATTCTATTTGCTCGGAACTAACCCTGGCGCCACAGATGCGTTGAACGTCGCCTGCGCGCTCTCCGACCAATTCGGACCGACTATGAACTCGGTTCTGGTAAATTTTATACCAGTAAGTGCCGCTCATCACTCCATTGAAACGGTTTTGTAATTTGATGACTTCCTCAGGAGGGGCGGAACCGGCGCAGCCACCTGCTGAAACAACATTCACGCGCCCGCCACAGGTTGGATTCATTCAAGTGGAGGTCGGACGGTGGTTGGAGCACAACCATTTGAATCATCTCGAAGAGAAGTTTCGTGCCATGGGCGTATTCTCTCATGAGGATCTCGTCAACCTCGTTCTCGACATCCGTAACCAGGAGAATCGCGTGGACTTCAGGATAGGTTCCGAAGAGGAGGGCGATGCCTGGCACCACCTGAAGCGTTGCCTGTACCGGTACGCTCGGCGCGTAGAGTCGTAGCCTTTTTTGTGACCGGCCGAATACAATTTGAATACGTTGAAGCGGACATTTCTGCACAGCAGTTTCCACCGGGATATCTTTTTGAACACCTGCACATGGTGGCGCCGGGATATGATTTAGACCCTTGAAGTTTCTGAAGTCCGACGCGGCTCAATCCTTTTACGATTGGCAGTCAAATCGCTAACGGTCCTTGCCCTCCCCCCCCGAAGACATGCAGGTCTCTCGCCAGGACAGATTCAGCTTCACCGAGGACGATGCTTACGTTGGTCGCGCAGATGCCAAACGGTCAGTGATTGATTCTTTTTGGTACTCAAGCTATTTCTCACCGGACTCAAGGGCTGTCCTTGGTTTCATTCACCAGGCGCCAGGAAGAGCACCTTCTTCACAGAACACGTTGGCGGACGACCTTTTCGACACCCTCATTGAGTGGAACGGTGTCTGTCTGGCTGGAACCTTGCTAGAGTGTGGCGTACAGACTATGTCCAATCTTCGCCGGGCCGCCTGTGGATGCACGCACTCAGATTTCCGAAAGGTTTTTCGGATGGCATTTGGCATGGATGCAGAGGATCGCAACTGGGCATCCTTGGGCGCCTTGATACGCCAGGTTGGATGCTGCGACGCCAAGTTCGAAGGTAAGTACCTCCGACTCGAAGGAGATTATGGCTGACATACGAACTCAGATCCATCATCGTCGGGGGTACATGCCCCTCTTCGCAGGAATCATTGGGATGAAGTCAACAAGTATTTATACGACGTTTTATCGCGGGGACAGCTGAAGATAAAGCTGCATCTCAATGAGGACATTGCTCTCGCTCGTGCTGTAGAGCGACTCAAGGTAGCTCCTGGCAACATGTAGTATAGAAAATGAATTGTTGATCTCTATGTATAGGAGATGCTGCGGCGTCATGGACTTGGTAATGCCACTCTCGACCCGAAATGCTGTAAGTGTGGCGTCCGAATGGTCTCTGGGGATGATGGTGAGGCCGGCGAGACAACTTTGGAGAATGCTACGCCGTCGACGCTGGACACATGCTCGGAATTGTATCGCTGCAAGGATTGCGGCGATTTCTTGGAGTGTCGTCGCTGCTCGTTAGAGCGTCATGCTTGGTCGCCGTTACATGTCATACAGGTAAGTCATATATTACTTTTTCCATTGTTACTCTAACACGATGTTTTAGGTTTGGCGCGACGAGTATTGGGAGCACACTACTCTGTTCGAAATGGGTCTGGTGTATCAAATCGGCCACCAGGGGGGGCGCTGTGTCTATCCAGAGCCGACGCGCCGTCTGATGACCGTGATTCATGTCAACGGTGTACATACAGTCAAATATCAGTACTGCTCCTGCGACGTTTCCGATTCAAACGAGCACAGGCAGCAGCTACTCCGCAATGGCTGGTATCCGGCCTCTATGGCATACCCAGCTACCTACGTGATGATGGACGTGTTGGATCACCGACTAAGATTTCGTAGCTTCTGAGAACATGTAGTATAGATAAATCTTATTCAAGTCAACCAATCCATATTTTTCAGCGTGACACTGAGCAAAGACGGGGCTTTCACCATGAATACACGAGTCTTACAACTTGGCGGGCCGATTGATTCGCTTCCACTGCCTCATACGAAACTGCTCATCCAGGCGGAGATACACCTCCTCCCACAGCTTGGCCATTCTCACGACCTGTTCCATATTGGCGTATGGCTCGCCTTTGTACAAGCAAGGGTATGGTTCTGCACGCTGTTCAGTAACTTGGCACGAGATTCGAACGGAACGTACTTGGGAGTATAATTCTGGTCCAGGGAGAGGGCTGCGCGGCGCGCTGGGCCCAGTAACGCTCGATAATCTCACCGCTGGGTGCTCGCATTGTGGTGGTTCTGGTGGGGCGTGGATCTGAAGATGGGTTTTGAGGGAGCATTAAATATGATCGATCTGAAGATTGCAACGTAATACGCTCTACGTCAGCACCTTATCTCTTTCCTTTTGTTTCCACCCTTTTTTCGCAAGACCGGCAAATCCTTTTTGACTTTTGAGAGGGGCGGGCCTATGGGCTCGGTAAGTCGCGTTTTGGCTGTCTCCACGTTGCTTTGTTGACACATGGTAGGCCCACCCAAGGCGACGGCGGGCAGCCTGCAAGAACAGCGGGAGTTCGAACTAGCTACGGTTGGCTACAGCGACATCCCCTCTACACGCCCCCGTGGACGACCTGGCCAGTCATCTTACCACGCTCATTATTCGCTCGCCGATGGAATCTATGAGACGGAGCAGCGGGATCATGTCGTACAGGCAGGTGTCCATGGCAGCCTGGAGTCCCACCCTCTCCCCACAGCCAAACGTCCCAAGATACGTCCTAGCGATCTAGACGACGATTTTGCCACCATGGATTTTCACGTTGGACACCAGTTTCCAGCTCACGACGCGCCTCTGGACGAAGTCGATGTCTTAGAGCGGCAACGGGATGGGGACACGGATGATGAGGACGACGACGAGGAGGACTTTGAAGAGGAGGTCCAGGGCGATACTGGTAAGCGTAAACGATCTAAAACCTCAGTGAGTCACCCTTGTTGAATCTGGCTACACATTTAAGTTGATAATCTCTATGTATAGGACAATCCTATGGGCGAATGGAAGCCATGGCTCCACGTTTTCCTGGAGGAGACTCTGCGGCGTCATGGACTTGGTAATGCCACTCTCGACCCGAAATGCTGTAAGTGTGGCGTCCGAATGGTCTCTGGGGATGATGGTGAGGCCGGCGAGACAACTTTGGAGAATGCTACGCCGTCGACGCCGGACACATGCTCAGAATTGTATCGCTGCAAGGATTGCGGCGATTTCTTGGAGTGTCGTCGCTGCTCGTTACTGTGGTATTTCAATCAATTCGTTGGTCACAGGTCACAAGGACCTGTGAATCGACGAAATGTCACCAGTGTCACAGTAAATTTCGCGAAAAACACCCTGGCGGGGCCCCCGCCGGCCTCCCGACGCAGCTCCGCCGCGTCGGCAATTACCAAATAAGGTAATCTGACGAAACGAAAATTTCGTCGCACCGGTCACAAGTCACATGGTGCGACGAATTGAACGAAATTGTACAGTAGAGCGTCATGCTTGGTCGCCGTTACATGTCATGCAGGTAAGTCATATATTACTTTTTCCATTGTTACTCTAACACGATGTTTTAGGTTTGGCGCGACGAGTGTTGGGAGCGCACTACTCTGTTCGAAATGGGTCTGGTGTATCAAATCGGCCACCAGGGGGGGCGCTGTGTCTATCCAGAGCCGACGCACCGTCTGATGACCGTGATTCACATCAACAGTATACATACAGTCAAATATCAGTACTGCTCCTGCGACGTTTCCGATTACGAGCACAAATGGCAACAGCTACTCCGCAATGGCTGGTATCCGGCCTCAATGCTGTACCCAGCTACCTGCGTGACGATGGACATTTTGGATCACTATCGGCGCCTACAGGTCATCGCGACTGTTAACGTACGGGATTTTGTCACAGTTTTAGAGAAAACGACGGATCCATATGGAACGGAGCACACGCCGGACCGGTACAAAGTGTTCAAGAGGGTTCAGAGGCAGTGGAAGTTCTTGAAGCGTGTTCGTCGTTCGGGTGTCGCTCATGACCCAGGCGGGCTGCTGGAGGCGAAGCCCGCCTCTCTTGTCGTCGAGTGTTGGGCATGTCCTCGCATAGGAGTGAATCTGCCTGCCGACTGGGAGTCGGTTGATGAGAAATATCAGTACGTTCGCTATATACACCTAGACAGATACATGCTGACCTTGCCCTAGATATCGTTACCGTCGAATGTTCTCCGTAGATGCCAACTTTCGGATGAACTGCAAGATGCGTCCGGAACCGCGCCCAGATCTGCCATTATACGACGGCCTCGGCGTGCAAATGCCGACTGAGATGTATCACGCATGGCTGCTTCAATACATCACAGAAGAGGACGTACGTATGGTTGTCGCGGTCTGCAGTGTCTCGCACTAATCCACATTTCTAGATATCAAGTTGTATTGCCTTTGCTGCACTTATGCAAAAAGACACTCGCTTCTCCGTCGGGCTGCGGTGGTCGGGAGTACTGGGTGTCATTTGTGCCCGACACGAAATTATATTGGGACTGGGAGATCTTCAGAAAGGGGAGCGGTCAGTCTCTGCTATTTGCCTGTCGGCTGCCCATACTGATAGTTCGTTTAGGTACAAGAACACTGACTTTGTTCTATACACGGTGCTGAGCCGCATGGGCCTGAAAGAACTCACCGTGACCTACGACATCGCCTGTCAATATAAAATCCACTTCTACGAACGTATCAAGGCCTTGCCAGCGGCACTTCATGATTTAATGCTCGAGGCGCCGGTCATTCAATGGGCCTTGCCCGTTTGGCACGGGAATGTTCACGAGGTTAAATGTGAGGCCGCCGAGTCTCTCAAGTATAAAGTCGGTGTCGGTAAAACTGATGGAGAGGGAATTGAGCGTGTGTGGGCCGTCCTCAATCCGTTTGCATATATGACGAAAGAGGAGCTGCCGGGAGCGCGACACGACAACATCGAAGACAAACTCAATTAGAGACCTCAACGAGTCAGCGGATCACGCGGATATATCCATACTCGATCCGCTCGGGCATCTCGGAGATCTGATCCGTATGATCCGTAGACCCGTGGCGGGTCGGATCGCATATGGATCGCGGATCAGCCTCTAGAGGCACGAGTACTCGTCGCGAGTACTCATGTTGACTCGTGAATATTTAAAGATATATTTTAACTTAATTTACAAATTTTTACCAAGTCAAACGGGCCCTTGCGTCGCCCAAATGAGCCGTACGCGTGAATTTCTTATGGATTCTCACGATCCGGCGATTGCCGAGAGGCCGCGTCAGCGTCTGATCGATGACTCGATCTCTCTCAACTCTCTCTTTTGCCACCACCACCACCACCTAGCGAGTGACGATCGTCGCCGCTGCCACTCTGACGACTGTCAGGTGGCCTCTGGGGTGGATATCTGAGTCTTGGCTGCGTGCTGGGCTTACTGCTGCTGTCATAAAGACAGCAGCAGCAGACTAGGACGACTACCGCGCACAAGGACGACGACCACGACCCCACATGGACGACAACGATTGATGAGCACGCGGGGACTCGGTAATGAGGATGTGGGGCGCGGTGATGAGGATGCGGTGAGCCGGTAATGAGGATGCGGGACGAGGTGACGAGCATGCAGGATGAGGACGCGGGACGCGGTGAGATGACAATGATGCGTTGTCTTCGTGCATCGTTGTCGTCTTTGTGAATCGTCGGACGACAGCCGGCACCACCATCATCTCCGCCACTACACCACCACCCTGCCCACTCTCACTCCCACCACCACCACTACCCAGTCTGCATCATGCACGACTGAGTGTCCCCGTGCCATTGCCCGGGGATACTCGTCGCGCATGAATAGATTTGGGCAGCGAATTACTCGAGTTTACTCGAGTACTCGACTCGCTCGGGGATCTCGGCGATCCGACTCGTCTTGATCCGTAATCCGTGGCGGGTCGGATCAGATAAGGATCGCGGATCGGCCCTCACGGCCACGAGTACTCGTGCGATGGATCACGGATCTGACTCGGATTTGAGTCGTTGAGGTCTCTAAACTCAATTATCACAACTTCACGAAGAACGTGGGACTTGGTACGCTGTCGTTTCCTTTACAATGTCTGTACTAATATTTCCTAGGATATACACTTCTTCGTCGCCTCAAAATTGCACTCGAGGAACGTGCTAGACAAGTCGCAAGCTTTGATGATGTGAACGGGGCTCTCCAAAGCGATCTGAGGGAAGATTGGACTAATATGGTGCTGGACTGGATCGCGGATAATTCCAAACCAAATCCTTATGCACCGTCTGGGAAGAGTGAGTGTTCTTGCACATGCACACGATAAACATGACCTGACGATGGCTATAGTGAAGATCAGCGAGGCGGAGGTTCGCCGAGACCTACAAAAGCAGGAAGCGGAGGAAGAGGCTGCGGATTTGCATGCCGAGGACGTGGCAGTGTACCGTTCGTGCACTCCCTGTGCACGAAACGGTAACAATCCCTCTGTTCGGGATTGCCCAGTTAGGAGTTCCCCTTGTTCTCTCAGGAGACTCCCCTCTGATCTTATCCTTCTTGCACCCTCGTCTCAGCTCGGGTGCCTTGATGACCCTTTCCTCTTCATTTTCCTTCCCATTTGATTCCCTTAGTTTAGGAGACTCCTTTTCATTATAGTATTTAGTCTACATACAAGCCTCCTTTGTACAGTAGTTAGGAACCCCCACAATCGAGGCCTCCTTCTGCCTCTCTCTCTGTGGGATTCTCTCTGAAGCTCACTCCCTCTCCGTGATCAGTGGATCCTGCGCGCAACGATACGTTCTTGCGCACGGCCGGACTCAGGTGCACAGCAGCGGATGAGGAGGAGGAGGCGCAGGAACAGCAAAAGAAAAATTCGGCGAAGCCTGGACAAAAGGGAAAGCGTAAGGCGCAGCGTAACAGCACACGAATTAGTCCCGTAGGATTTCTTGTCTTGGGTCTCCAGATTCAAGACGGCCAGTAAGCAGTGTCTTGATATTGTGACGGCCCGATTACTGACTACATGACAGACGTCGCATGTTTTTGGACAAGACTTCATCGGCTAATGCCACGACGGCTCAAGAGACAAAGATCCATCAGCGACGTCGAGTGATCCTTGTGAAAATCAAAGAGTTTCGAAAGTGGCAGGAGAAGTACATGCCCGGGGTCGCACGTATTTTGGAGGTTGAAGAGGACCAACGTCGAGAGACGGGTGCGCCGGTCCCCATGGCTGAAGACGTTAAGCTGTGGTTACCATCGGAATGCGCACTTACTCACCGGAAGCGATCGAAATGCCCCCAGCATCTGTTCGACCACGAGGCTGCTCTACGGAAGGGGCAGTGCGCCGACGCTCTTGCTCGTCTTCGAGCTCGGCTTCTAGCCAATCGTTACATGGTCAATTATCGGAATTCCGAATCTCGAGGACAAAAAGCGACTACGCGGGCTTCAAAACTTCTGGAAGGCATAGCGGCTAAAATGAAGGAGTCGACGAAGAAGTATCGAGACGGGTGTGCGGCTTTGGTATGCTTAGTTGGCGAGGAGGGATGTGGGTCGTATCGTGTCCTGGAGGATGCGGATATCAAGGTTTACAGGACGGAAGAGAACGATGCTGAAGCGGTTAAGAAGCTCGGGCGGCTGGATGGTCGAGACAGCAAGGTAACAGGCATGGGAAGGGAGAAGAAGCGGGACCAGCAGCAGGATAAAAAGCTGGAGCAGCAGCAGAAGAAGAAGAAGAAGACGAAGCGACGGGACATGCCGGGCGAGACGAGAGCCACGATGTCGTGGATCTGGACGGCAGACGGCGGTCCAGATGCAGCGGATGATGCATATCTGCACGAATGTAAGCCTGTTCCGTTTGTGGTTTGAATTCTGCTGATATCTTGTTTTTCAGGTGTGCGCATTGAATGGGCTAAGGCTCTGGCACGAAAAACGCGATGGGCCGAGGAGGTGGAGATTCTTAAGGAAGAGATGAGGCGGGTGTTACGGACACTGGCTTGGGAGACGATGTTATGGCTGGAGCGCGCAGGGAGGCGGCCCGCATTGAGCGCAGCGGAATTGGGAAGGCGGCGCGCATATGCGTTAGGACAAGCGAAGGCTCGTCTACGCATTCGCGCTTACTTCGAGAGGATGTGGTTAGCCTCGAAACCGGCTCATGGCAAGAAAGCGGGTCCTATGGACGGTGTCGCTCTGGCGGAAACAACCATTTTAGTCGGAGAGGAACGTGGAGACGGGCAGGGGCAGTCAGCAGTATGACTCATCGTGTATTTGTGCCTCGCGTATAGATGTAGTAGTTGCGGCGTACGCGCCCATTACCATAATAATCACGTCGCCGCCAATTTCCTTTTTAGTGTGACCTAGCCGGAGCAAGATTGACCGTGTAACGGCCTGCGCCGTCAATGGACGCGGCATACAGACGGCACGTCTATATATGGTAGGTAGGAAGAGGCAATTCGACTGCTAGTTGACAGGATGACCACTATAATGGAAATGAATGCATTTTTTGTGACCACTGTCATGAAATAGGCAATTTACTGCAACCACAGGTGCTCCTCCAGAGTCTCCATGTAATCACGAAGCTCCACCGTGCCCACATCCATCATGCTGCTCATGGTGGTCTGTACTTCTTGAAGAAGTTCCCGCTTCGTCACTTCCGATGACCTGACGTCCCGTTTGAAGTGGTCAAGACACGTCTGCTGATTTGCTAACGCCTGCTTTGCCAATTCTTGGTGGGCTTCAGCGACTTGCTTCAGAAAGTCGCGTTGTGCTTCTGCGGCTTGATGCTGCGTGTCGCGCTGGGCGTGAAAAGCAGTTCCAACTAATAGGCTTTGCTCGCGCTGGACTTTGAGAAGTTGACTTGTAAGCGCCATCTGTTTTGTCTGAACCGTAGCCAAGGTCGCGAGACGAGCATTTTCCCGAGCGAGACGAGTGTTCTCTTGAAGGAGATCAGCGTTTCGCTTGCAGAAGAGCACGTTGTGCTCTTCAAGTCGCTCTATCTGCTCTTCGGGGAGTTCGCGGGGTAGGTCGTCGGTCCCGACCTTGGCGTCTCTTGTGTCTGGAGAGTCAGTCTCCATCGACCTGTCTCTGGCGAACCACTCGTAGAGACCCATTGTCAGGGGTTTTGACGGCTCTGAGCGTTCTGGTTTGGGAGGGGAGGGGGAATCGGGTGCAGGGGACGTAACCCGAAGGGAAGGGGAACGTAGGACTGGGGAAGGAAGAGCGGATTGAACGGCATCACCCTCTTCTTCGTTGAAGTCGGGTGCTTCCATGTTTACATCGATATCTTCCGACGTGTTGTTACCCTTGCCAGTATCCTTGAGCTTTGGACTAGCATGCCCTGCTGAAAGTTGACTTACCTCTAGCTCTGGGTGCACTAATACTACGGCCTTAGCCAAGTAATAGTCCAACCAATGCAGAGGGGAGTCAAACTGGTCGACTTGACGGGCCCCGGTTTGAGTGAGCAAAGTCACTGCTTGCGACAAGATACCCGGACACTTCCCCGCTACGTGCTGTTCCAACAGTCGCAGTGGGCTTTTTGCGAAGCGGGTGGCTTGTTCATCGGTGAACGAGTACGCGCAGCAAGACTGCTCGAAGTAGAGGTATCCGAAGTACTGGAAGTCGGGTGGTTCGTCGTCTCCTGGTACCAGTTCTTTTCTATCCAGTTTGTCGGCTGCCGACATGGCATTGTAGGCCTTGACCATGACCCAATCTAACCAGTACTGGACGTTGGGGAATTTAGGAGAGAGGAACGGCGCCACAGTGCTTGGAGAAACGCAAAGTCCAGAATACGCCCCTGTTGACCTGTGCCGTTATCCCAAGCTCGGATAGTGTCGGGATTCATATAGACTTCCCTGGCTTGCGAAGCGGTGAACGGGTAGAAGTCCTCTTCCCTGACCCGATCCCCTTGACTGAGGTATGCGAAGGGTTTCTGGGGGCGGCCACTGGGGAACGTCTTTCCGCAGCGGTTCTCGAGGTCTTCTTCTGGCGTTCTAGCACTTTGGGGTGAAGAGACATCATGGGGCCGATATTTTTGGCTGTGAATCCCTGAGGACTTTAAACGGATTCCAAGACGCCGTCCCGTGACTTCTTTTCACATGCTGCGAATCTACTTCTTTTCTTGATCTATCAGGATCTGCGGTTCTATTTTTATATCCTAATGTTACGCGTACTAGTCGGGAAGGTTTCGTTTTCCCGAAGCTACTACGTTTCTTATTGAACCTTGTTACGGGTCCCTTGTCTGAGTTCCCAAGTCGTATGGGTCAATACTGGGTAACCGAAGTTCCCAGGTTAGAACCCGCATTCTATCTAAAGCTAAACCAAGCTTATTCACACCAATCGTGGTTTTAATAAGTTACATTGGCTTCTGTTTACTTCGCGAGTTCTAAGTACATGTAAAGAAGTCCGTACAAGTCCTCAAGCTAATGTACAAACGTCCCTCTACGGGTTGTCTTGGTCTGGGGCCTTGCCTTTGCCCTTGTCGTCCTTCTTGGGCTTCTTCTTGCCCTTGTCTGCTTTTTCATCTTCTAAGTCCTGTACGCGCAACTCCAACTTTCCGACGCGTTTCTTGAACTGCTTCTTCAGCTTCTTTACCTCTCGTTCCAACTCTTCAATCTTGGCTTGACTGAGTTGGAGGACGGTAGCTGCGCCTGGGATTCGAGTTGTCCCCGCCGGTGTCGATAGGTACTCGGCCTGAGGAATATGATCACCCGAGCGGGGTACTCCTTCGTTTCCACAACCTAAGAACTCGTGCTCTCCTGGTAAGAACTTGTCTTGGTCGGGGGGTAAGAACCCGACTTGTCCTTGTGCCAATGGGTTCTTGACACACTTGATCTTTCGATCTATGCACTCGTCGCAGGAAAAACGTCGGTGTCCCTCGATACCCTTGTAGAACCCGAAGACACACTTCTTCTGCTTGCGTTCGCAGGGTCTGCAAGTGCCGCTAATCCAACGGTGAACTCCTGTGCTGTTGTTGCCAGCGACAAGAGGTCGACGCGGGTTCTTTTTCCTAACCCGGGATGCGTCCGAAGTTTCTGGGGAGGTTTCTCGTTGCTTCTGTTTCTTGGCCGGTGGTCGAGCTCCAGCTTTACCCTTGGCAGAAGTGGCCGTTCCGGGTTCGCTTTCACTTCCCGTAACCCGAGGACGCTTCTTGGTCTTGGACTTCGTCGCCTTCGACTTGTCCTTCTTGTTGGCCTCTGTGGCGCGACCTTTGCCTTTGTCTTTTGAAGACTTAGTCGGCGGAGGGGGTTCTGACTCGTCGGGAGATTCGTCTCGTACCGGCTCGTCTACCTCCATGAAGTCTTCATCGTCGAATATGTCCACCTCTACATTAGTGGGGTCATACTCTTGATGCTAGACTCTTCGTTAATGTCGGGTTTCTTCGCTAAGTCAAAGTCTTACCGCCTTGTCTGGGCCATTAGGGTGTAGACTTCCTTGTGCCAATGACAAGGCTTCGTCTACAAGGTTAAGGCCAGTTGATAAGTTGCTGCGATGGCTTGGCGTTCTATTTCGCAAGACGTGCGCTTGGAACAACTTGACGAAGTCATCGACGTGTTTGTTCCCCACTAAGGGTCTTCGTTGGTAGTCGAGCAAGGTGTAGAGCGACCCGGGAGATTCGACTAGGAGGAGTATCTCGCCGAATTGCAGTCTAAAGCAACAGCACGGGTGGTCTTCATCGCTGCCATTGATATACGCCATCCTTTCGTCTACCAAACGCACTCGAGAGTCTTTTGGCGAGCGTCGCGTTCGGGTGCGCGCACGGGGGGTTGCAAACCCGAAGGTCCAGCTACTGGTGAGGGGGATCTTGACGCAGGTCTGGGTACTCGTCGAGAACTAGAGCTCCCCGACTGCGTGATTAGCACTACAGGGGTTAAACCCACAGTAGGCTGAGGAAGAGGATTGGAAGGGGATGGGTCGCGGCTGGCTCGGGTTCGCGTTCGGGTTCCTTCGGGCTCCCCGAGGGCTCACCCATCTGCGCATCTTCTTCTGGAGTAGGTGGCGGCGACCACTCGGAAAAGTTCATCACCTGCGTGAAGAAGATCGCGTCAATCCAGTGTAATGTCGTTGCAAACGTCTCTAGTTCCTCTGGGTTAAGCGATATGTGCTGGGCTACCGCCTTTAAGACACTATCCTGTAGGGGTGTGCGAGAATCCGGCTCTAGCATGCGTTCTATGGTGAGGAAGGGATCTGTGACTAAATCCTCAGCCAGCTGCTCGTTCAGAAGCCAGTATACTTCTTCGGGAACAGAGTCTTGACCGACGTATAGGAAGTCTTCAGCTTGTTCGCTTGTAGGCTGGCGTGAGTTGTTCTGCATCTTGTGGGCGACTCGGTTGCTAGGTGGGGAATTTTCTGTCCCGCCCTGTGTATAGCACCTCTATTATATATGTCTCCCGGTGCATTCCGGATCCGCGCTCCTATATGTGGTTTTCGAAGCTTAACGCCACGCTTCCTTGATCGGGTAACTAGGGTCACCAGACTTCTTCGGGGTTCTGGCGACCGTTAACTTTTCTTCCCATGTACTTCCCGAGGCTTTTCGGGTTTCCACTGGCCTCCTGCATCTCACATGAATCTCAAATTTTGAAAATTCTTGTTACTTTTTGGGTGAATACTGTCGTATCCCTCTCCTTTCTTTTTCTTTACATGGCGTCCGCGCCATCTTCAGTCTTATCTTGTTCAAACGGGAAGTCTTGTCTAGACGGGAAGTCTTTTATTCCCCTGAACATCCCCGTAGTTCTTTAAACCTGCGTTTTCTTGCTACTGTGTTCTTCGTCCCCGCCTGTTAGCGTGACTCAAGATCCACAGTGCTGTCTTGGCTACTTTATCGTAGACTTTACTTACACTATCCTTAATAGCGTGTAACCTCCTGTGAAACTGTTTGCCTAAGTCGATAGGGTCTCTTCTCGAGTAGAAGGGTAAGACACGGAATCCCGCAATCTTCCCATCTATGAGTTCCCCATTCAACTCGCATAACACATAGTTCCCAGCAGTCGTTCTGGTAACTACCACGTAGGGTCCCATGAATCTTTCCTTGAACTTTGAGTTCAATTCATCTTCGATCCTAGTGTTTCGTACTAACACTAGTTCACCTGTCTTGAACTGCCAGTTTGGCATAGTGTTTTTGAACTGTTCCATGAAGCGCTCAGCAGCTTTTCGCTTAGCAGCCGTGACTCTTTTCTTCATGCTTGCTACGTCCAGTGCATGCTTCGCAATGAGGCGTGCTCTATATGCAACAAGGTCTGAGTGCGACATGATTTTGTCTGGTGCATCTACTAACCACGTTACTTCCATGTAGTCTAACGGGAGGATAGGATCGCTCCCGGTTACCGCATAAAAGGGTGAACAACCTAGTCCACACTTAACCGTGATCCTCTCTGCCCATAACACTTCATGCAAGTACGCTGGCCATACCGATGGGTCTCCTTTACACACCTTGAAGAGTGACTGGCGAATATCCCAGTGTCCTCTTTCAACTTTGCCGTTAGCTTGTTTGTTGTACGGTGAGATGAGGATTCCCGTTATGCCATACTTCTGTTCTACGTATCGCATAGCTTTCTTGATAGAGGGCCCGTTGTCAGTCACAATCTCTCGAATGCAACCCCATCGGGATAACACTTCTTCGAACAACCAGTCCCCTAAGGTTTCGGCTGTTTCTTCCTTCAAGGCTCGGGCTTCAGGCCATCCCGAAAGTCCACACCTTGCTACTGCATCTGGAAAGGCCTATATGCCTTAAGGCGACTTTAAGCAACTTAAAGCATCTTAAGACATGAAAAGATAATAAAGACAAGTAAGCTAATAAGACGCTTTAAACAAAGGTTCACGGAGACGTGTACTTTAAAGCATCTTAAGACACTCTAAGGCATCCTAAAAGCTCTTAAAAGGCCATCTAAAGTTGACTTAAAGTACATGTCTCTGTAAACCTTATCCTTAGATGCCTATCGGACGTCTTTCAGGTACTTAAAAGGCACTTAAAAAGCTCTCAAAAGTTGGCATAAAGCACATGTCTCTGTGAACCTTATCCTTAGATGTCTATAGTACATCTTTCGAATACTTAAAAAGCTCTTAAAAAGCTTCCCACAGGCTGCATAAAGCAGATGTATTGAAGAACCTTATCCTCAGAGAACTTTACAATGCTTCAAAAGACACCAAAAGTTACTCTGAAAGCCATCATAAAGCTTGCTGAAGTTAGCAACTCCAAGATCAAAATTCAATCCGAATCATACAAAAGAGGTTAAAAAAAATGCATTAAACAAAGAATACACAACAGACGTATGCTATGATAGCTATGTACAAACATGATATATAGATAGCTATTATTGGCAGTTGGGGTTGTAGTTGACATCCTAGTCCTCATAGTGGCATCTTCATCCTTGTAGTTGGTGTCCTTGTCATCGTAGTCAGCATCATCGTAGCCAGTGACCTCGTCCTCGGAGTCGGTGTCAGTGTCCTCGGAGTTGGTGACCTCGTCATTGTAGTCGGTGTCGTTGTAGTCGGTGTCAGTGTCCTAGGAGTGGGTGTCCTTGCAGTCGGTGTCCTCGTACTCGCAGTCGGTGTCCTCGTACTCATAGCTGATGTCCTCGTCCATGTAGTCGGTGTCCTCGTCCTCGTAGACAGTGTCCTCGTCCTCGTAGACAGTGTCCTCGTCCTCGTAGACAGTGTCCTCGTCCTCGTAGTAGGTGGGCTCGTCCTCGTAGTAGGTGGGCTTGTTAGGCGGCTTGCCTGTCCTCGACATCGGCATGCTTGTCCTCAAAGCCGGTATGCTCGTCCGCATAGATCGTCGTTATCCTTGAGGGCTTGAGCGCCATCCTTGTCTTCAAGCATCGTCGGTGTTCTTGAGTGTCGGCATCGTCGTTCGGGTCCTCGAGCATTGTCAAGCTGCCAGTGACAGGGTCAGCAGACGTAAAGGGAATAAAACAGACTACACACCTTCGAGGACGACCCACAACGACAAGATGACCTGCACAAGGCAGCGTCACAGTGGACGACGTGCGCAAGGCAACGTCGAAGTCGTAACACCGTGCGCATAGCAGCGGTGCTCGTCAACCGAAAGGAGAGTATTGAAGTGGGTGGTGGTAAGAGGACAAGTCGACTTTGTGTCCCGATCGGAATTTAAACCAGCCGTCACGTGAGGCTGACGTGGCCTCATGTGCCGGCGGCAAGTGGACTTCGAAGAATTTCTGGGGAATGGACTGAGCAACGGGAATGGAAAGGGCGCGGAGGCACAGCCTGCCTTTAGCTGGCGTGAATGGGTAAATCGATGTCGACGGCATTCGTGACGCCGTCGGCATCAAAGAAATAGAAAACAAAATTGCGAGAAATATAACGCACCAAACGGCGCCGCGTTGCCAGCAGACAACGCGGCGCCTCCAATCCAATCGTGCCTCTCCATATTTCCGGGCTTAGGATTCTGCCAGATGTCGGATGCCTCAAATTGAGGGCTTAGAGCAGTGGAAGCCTCGTCGATGGAGGGCTTACAGCCGCGGGCCATGAATCCCAAAGTCATACATGGCTGTTGGAAGCCGTCGAGTCCGGGATCCAAAGGTAAGAGAATGAGACGGAGGGAGAAGGACAGGTCTGCAGGCGGTGTCGTTCCGAGTTTGACGTTCGTGATGGACTGCACGGCGGCGGAGTGCGTTGTGGAGGTGGTCGTAGCAGAAAGAGAACGATCGGAATACTGAGTGTTTGGACTCATAGTAAAGAACATACGTAGAACAAGGTTTCTGCCTTGATTCCACCTGTGATATTTAGCTTTATGTATGAACAATGCATGCCAATAAAATTAGAGCTGCTGGAGAGGCTGATGGCACTGTAACGCGCGATGTCTAGCCCATGTAATGGGATACTATCTACGTAAGGTTAATTACTTGTTTGCATCCAGTAGTATTAGCAGAAATTTTATTGCTACATATAATACAACTATACTGCATGGAATCCCGATACTTAAATCACGAGTCCGAGCCCGTCGTCGCTGTCCCGAGCGTCGACGAGCTCATTCTGTTCATGATCGGATGTCCGATCCGAACGTTCCGGACGGTGATCGAACGTTGTTGGGAATCGTTAACTCTCCTCCGACCACCATCATCAACCCATTTCCACGCTCTCCCACCCCACCATCCTTTAACGACGGTCTGGCACCGTCTGTGCACTTCTTCTTGCGCCCTGGACCCCTGCAACATCGAATTTGATAACCTCCGCGTAAGCCCCAGACGACGGGCAGCAGATCATTAGAATATGGAGTCATCAAGAGGGACAGCGACGTCGAAGGCCTGCACGTCCAGCGACCGACTTGGAGTCGTCGCCTGTGGGCAAGGAGATCGACCTTGAGTCGTCGCCTATGGTAGGAGACCGACTTTGCGTCGTCTCCCTCTGATCCAATTGAGCCGACTCTAGGACGCATGGCAGCGTACGGGCAGCGTCAACCACGAGAGAAGGAGACTGCGCCGCGCTCATATTTTTTCCTCCATTTTCAGAGGACAACGTCGACGAATCTCTGTCCCGTAAGTTTCTCTCGTTTTGACTTGTGCATTTCTGACTCGTTTTTTCAGTTGAATCTCCTCAGTATCTACTACCAGACTCCTCTCGCAAGTTTCCAGGGCACCCCGACGACTTGTTCAGCTGCCATCGTCGTCAAACATCCACCAGATTTAGTGGTGGCGATTCGGACCGCGAATCCGGGCAGTGCTCGGATTCGATCTCTCCCTCTCACCACCACCATAGATACCGACTATCTTCAGGACAACCTACGACGATGATACGGCGCCATGTGCGATACAAGCGACCGACTTTGCGTCGTCGCCCGTGATCACGGAGACCGACTTTGCGTCGTCTCCCTCTTACTTAGCACCGACTAGATGGGAACAGATTGTTTGCGGGCTTGAAGAGCCCCGGCGGCCCCGCGGGACGCGTACAGGTCAACGAGGGACGGCGACGGCGGCGGTCTCACAACAGTGACAGCGTCCTGGCTGGGAGAGTCTGGAAATGATGCTTCTGCTGGCGAGGTCAGGCAGCGCGCAGTCCGTATTTTTCTTTTTTCTTTGTTTCATTCTATTCATGCCAGCATTTCCAGATGGCAGCGGCGGCTTCAACGACAGTGACGTGGCATCGTCGACGACACGTAAGCCCCACCAACGTGGGTAGCATGCGTCTCCCCTCCCCTGTAAATATGCCTCACGAATACAGCGCTCAGCTGCGTCATCTCTGCTCTTCTCCCTACGCTTTGGACTTCCACCCGCAGAAGATGAGCCGACTTTGGGACGGATGGCCGCGTAAGCCCCAGAGACGATGGGCAGCAAATTATTTCAACACGGCGGCGTCCACGCGCACAGTTGATGTCAAGGGCACTGTTTAGTCTGAAACGGCGCTACGACACGTCTGGGACAAGGATTCGGGGTGGCGGGCGTCACAGACGTGCCGAGTTCAACAGGGTGTGTGTTTATTATCGATTTCATTTGCATTCCGGGCTAACCTGCTGTCTCTAGGCTATCTAACACCGTTTTCAGTGCCTTGGTACAACGCCTGACAGTGCGGCCGCCATGCGCCACTTCAAAGACGCAAGTTGCCCGCAACTCGGCCCCCCCGTCACGTCTTCTGCCGCACTACCATCTTCGCCAGAAATAATGCCCCCAGGTCCCTCAAAGAAGACATATGTTCCTTTTTTCCATGCCCATTCCGCCGCGTGTTCTCCCCATCTCCACCAGAATCTGTCGCTTCCTCTACAGATCCTCTTAATCCTGACGCCGGCGAGTTTTTCCATCTTTTCTTCCAGATTCGCAACCAGACGCGCATGCGCGCCCAGCTCTCCGTCGTCCGTCTCAGTCCAATCGTCGCCCAGCTCATCATCCACCTCGACATCGGTGTCATTCACGCTCGCCTCGCACCCGTTTTACAGTCTCTTTCATCTTTAGAGGCGCCTCATTTGCTATCTGAATTCACAACTTCACAACACAGTCATCGCTCTCTTCCTACCATTCACAGATGGGCAGTCCCAATCAGACTCCGCATGTTGCTAAACGCACAGATCCGCTCGAAGACGTCGAGTCTGACTGAATCTTTCTGACGATGTTGGTCGCCTTCTCCGGGGATAACGGGCAAGGCTGCAGTAGTAAGCACGTGCCGAGAGTCTAGACTGCTTATAATAGTTCCAACACAAGGTTACATATGAATGAAGACTGCTTGAAATTCTTGAATGGCGTGTGTTATCAATTGTCTAACAATGATTGATGCTTGAACAGCTGCTTGAGGATAGATAGTAGATACATTTATAGCTGTCTGAAGTTGCATTAAGACATCTTTTGATGTCTTAAGTTGATTGCATTGATGCCTCACATCTTAAGTTGCGTAAAGATAGCAGTCTTCGAAGCGCATGTCTTAAGTTACCTTTAGGTGCCTTTTGCCGCTTTTTGTTGTCTTAAGTTTTATGTCTATGATACGTCAGCTTTAAGATGTCTTGAGAGCTTTAAGAGCTTTTTGGAGCTTAAAGTTTGATGTCTGAGTGACATGAATCTTAAGATGCCTTAAGGCATATAGGCCTTTCCTGATGTGTGACCGCATTGTAACCGGAATATTTTGTTTCTTCCGATGCTAAGTCCTTCTTAGAGGTCTTGCCGTCTTTGTTAGGCGTACCCGTAGACTTGGGCATTCTGAAGGTGTCGACATAGGCTTTCTCAAAGATCCCTGGGGTTGAAGTGATCCTTGGTTCCATATGTATGTTCTTCTTCTGCCTCTTCTGACAGAGAACACAAGTCTTGATGTACCAGTTCATATCCGTTTCCAACTAGAGCATGCCACGAGTTTCGGCCAGCGCAGGTAACTCGCAGGTAACCTGCGACTCGCGACTCGCGACCCGGGTTCGCGCAAGTCGCAGGTTTGAGGTTGGAGCATTCTTCAAGTACTTGCGCAGGTTCCGGTAGTTAGTGAATAGCACGGGTATCCCGCGGGTGATTGAGTTGGGACCCGCACCCTTACCCGCATATAACCCGCACCCGTGCGGCGGGTGCGGGTAACCCGTCGTATTCACCCTCGGGCCAGGGCGGGTTCGCGAGTTACCCTCGACCCGTACCTCTCAGCATCATTTCCACGCCCACAACATCCGTTACTCATGCCGTACACGCGACCCCATGCAATAGCACGGGATGCATGTATTGTACATGGTTTCGGGATAGTGGGAGTGGGCAGAGATGAGAGGGAGGTTGGTTGGGAGGAGGGGGTATACGACTGTCGTCGGCATCGTTGGCGGCGATAGCGGTCAGTTGGTAAGTCACTCTGGTCGTCGTGCTTGTCACTATCATATTGTATTTGTCGTTGTCATCAACGGCCCAGAGCTGTAAGAGAATGTAAGTCACTTTCAATACATGGAAGACCAGCACACGTACCATAAGACTGCAGTCGTTAATGATCACCATATTTGCGGAGAACTAGCTGGAGACGCCGCATCCATCTTCAGCCTGCCGTTCTCGAGCCCGAACGCCTGGTGCACGCGCTGCGACGTCTGTGCGAGCGTGTCTTCGAACGAGGAGAGCGAGTTGCCCTAGTAGCCTCCGTCAGGACACATATGTGGAAAAGAAATTTAATGCACCTTGTCATCGAGCATGGAATTCTGCCGTTCCACGTCGTCGAGGGCTTATGCATGGCTGATCCATTGCTAGCTGAAATGGTGCCGTCGCAAAGACGAGCACCAGGCGGCTCCGGAATGCATCCGAGAGCAGTCAATCCACTGCAATGGCAACAAGAAACGATAGAAGAAGTCCAGAGAACCGTCCGGGGGCCACCCTATGCTGTACCCTTATATCCCTAATCCCTCTAACCAGAGGGCATCTTATTACATTAATAGCTCTAGGGGAGAACCTCCCACGAGAGCTATTAATGCATTAGGGCCTGCCCTACGGCTCAGCAGCGGCTTGGCTGGGTTGCCGGGTGCGTTGCTGATGCCGTGGATGCCGGCTCACGGGTCTTTCCGTGGCGGCGCTAGAGCGGGTACAGCCACCCGTATTCGGCTGCTCCCGCCATTCCCGCCTCTCACGCTCACCACCACCAGCGTATACGTCTGATACCTCCTTGTCTGTTTATGTTCTCTTTCCGCGCATCGTGGCGCACCTTCATATACGTGTGCGCAGACGACGCACGGCCTCCTTCCATATCGGGACAGTACGCTTGGGACAGCGCACTGGGCGGGTCTCGGCGCCGTTCGGGCTGATTTTCTGTGGAGGCCCTCTCCGCACATAGGATAGGACACTCGTAACGTTTCAGGGCCACAGCTCTACTGCGTCGGGCGCTGCATCATGGCGCATTTTTGGGGCGGGACCGGCTGCGCTGGGGCGGGATGGGGTGCCCGGATCGGGCTGCTTTTTGGTAAGGCGTGTCTTTGCACCTCTCCGAGGGCACACGCTCACGCTCATGATTTTAGGAGCTCTACGTCGTATGCTATGGACTTCGACTTTCTGGCGGCGGGATCGGCTGCGCTGGGGCGGGATGGGGTGCTCGGATCGGGCTGCTTTTTTGTCAGGTGTGTCTTTGCACCTCTCCGAGGGCACACGCTCACGCTCATGATTTTAGGTGCTCTACGTCGTATGCTATTCACTCCGACCTTTTGGTGGCGGGATTTTGGGCGCTGCAGCGGATTCTTCTGTACAAGGCCTTTCTAGCATTGTCGTCGGGCGTTGGCGATGCTTCCGGCCGTCATGTTCATTATGTTGCGCTTATCCCACATCGCCTCTTTCCATATCGTCGACTTTACCAAAAGATGAGCTTCTACCTACATAAATACACGCTGAATGTGATCTATGATGTGAACTAAGAAAATAACGAGTAGAATATCATCAACAATGGAATAATGGTTACATCTAAGTGGACTGTTTCGGGCCTGGGACCGTGTACGCTGTGCATCGATAATGAGTCCCAAAGCTTGGATTGCAAAGAGAAAGAAAACCTACCTTAGCCACACGAGAATCATCAGCGTCGATGTTCTCCTTGTCTTCGCGGACACGCTTCTGCGAGCGGGCTTTCTTGGCCCCCGGCACCTCGACCACAGCGGTGCGAACGATGTGTTCAATACACCACGTAACATCATCAACGGCGAGCTGCCAATCGACTTGGTCTGACGTAGGCGTATCGCGTGTAACGCCGTCGAAGACAACTTCGCCCCACCAAAGAAGGGTGCCGAGCACCAATATCAACCCGTCGTTGCCACACTTCTTCTGTAATCCTGTCCACTCCACCTTCTCATCTCGAATCAGTTCACCATTACGAAGTCGGGCCGGTGGTTGGTTAGCTTTCCACCATGCCCACCAAAATTCTCGAAAGGTCGGTAAAAGTCCAATAGAACGGGGTTTCGACCAATCGCGACGATGTTGGAAGAAGTCGGCAATGCATGGAGGGCGGTTCGATCGGTCAAGTTTTAAGCCATTCCCCGTAGCGATGAGGCCGGACTTCGTCTCGAAGACGATGAAGGAGTCCACAAGCTGGGCCCAAGACCGAGGAAACACTCGACCTCTCTTGAAAGCTGTAACTGCAGCAATGAGGCCGGGATACCAATTGGAAGTGTCGATGTCGGCGTCCCAGTCCAGATCCTCGACATCGTCGTCTTTCTCTTCTGCAATGGAGACGATAACGGGTCCCGCTTCCACCAAAGACGATGGTGGTGGTGACGACGGTCGTTGGGCAGATGGATCCGGAAGCGGTGGCTCCAGTGCCTTCAGCGAATCCTGGTCACCCAATGACAGCGGCAGGACATCGGTGTCGTAGTCCATATGAACATCATCCTCGGTATCTCCGAGGATAGTGTTGTCGGTCTCCATGTCCACGCGCATTCTCTCAGCCTCCTCCTCGTGCTCCATTTCCTCCTCCAACTCTTCAGCGGACTTCTTTCGCATGCCGGCAAAGACACCTCGAGGGGGTAACTCACCCAGCTTCTCGAATGTCCCGTTGTCGTCAATTTGTCGGAGAAGAAGGAAATTCCGAAGCATGTTGTCCTCCCGTTCAAGCTCGCCATCGCATAAGCATCGAAGTTTCGCCATGCACTGTCGGCGATCTTCATCGACCAACTGTTTGAGCGTCGTGGTGATGAAAGGCCCAAGGACTTGTGTGGGACGAAGGACGGGGGTGACGGGAATGTTGGGAGCTGATCGAGAACGTGTCGTGCGAGAAGGGATGGCATCCTCGACGGCCTTAAGCGAAGTCGACAAGGATGAGGATATGGGTGGCTCGGCTCCTGGGACTGGCTTTCGGACTGGCTTGGGGACTGGCTTTGTAGGTATGGCAGCCGTCGTAGGATCTGGAGTCGTAGAGCCCGCTGTTAAATAGCAGTTAGATATGACTCGACAAACCGAACAAAAGGAACTTACGGTAGACTGTCTTGGCGAAGGAAATGAAAGACTTTTCGATGTCGGTGAACTCTGCGGGAACAGCATCCGGCCAAGTCAAATTAGTCGCGAAAGTCTTGCCAGCATGAACACTGTGAATTGTCAGATATAAACAGTCTGCTAAAAGAACAACGTACCTAAAAACTTGAAGCTCTCCGTCATCGGCGGGTCCACAAAGAAGAATGGAACAGGCCATCTTAAACTTCTTGTGAATCGAATCTGCACTGTTCTGCAGAACGGCGGCTCCTTGTCGAAGGGCACTATTTCGATGTTAGCATGCTCTTGGACCCCTCAAGAAAAATAGGAAACCTACTTCTCGACTTGCTCCGGTGTGTATTCCTCGGGAGTCTTCTTCATTGCCTCCCACTCTTTCAGCTCCGCCTGATACCTCTCCTCGATCATCGTCCTGATATTCTCCTTCTCCGCGTCGTCCAGCACCTCATAATGGGCCTTCATTACGGCGCGCTGATAAGTCAAACACTCCACCTTGATAGGCTTCGCATTTGGATCGGTCTTAAGGGCCTCGGCGTGAGCCCGACCAGCGTCCGTGACCGCCTTGTCGAAGGCATCGGTGATCTCTTGGCGAAAATCATCGGTGTGTAAACTGGTGAACATTTGCATGACTTGACGGCGACGCGGTTTACCGTCGTCAACAGCAGTGCTGAGAGCTGCAGAAATGATACTTTCAGCTTCCTTGGACGTGTTAAGGTACCTGGCACGAAACCAGGCGACAATCTTCTGAGCTAGTGTCAGTCATTGTTGGGACCCCAATGTCAAGAAGACGCTTACAGCACCAAATTTCTTCAGATTCTCGCGCTCCACTTTTGAATCCGCTTCGGAGAGGAGACCAAGGCGTATTCCTTCGGCCGTCTCCCAGTCCTGGACTTCTTTGTCAGTGGGAATCTCCGGGACATGATCCAGGTCGTCCTGTGGAAGGCTACCATTTAACAACGGGTTCAAGAGGTAAAGGACAGACGTACCTCGAGGGTAGATAGGTGCCCGTACCGAATATGATAGCGAATGGCAGCTGTACGGCCCCACTGGCCGATATGACCCACACCCGCCTCAGACGCCGTCTCCCACCCAGATTTCTGGGCCGCAAAGAAGGCTAGCTTGTTGGAACCGTCGGCAATCCAGCTCTTGCGGCCACGCTTGCCTGCATTAGCTTTGGCACGAGTCATGGTGAGAGATTGAACACGAAAAGTAGAGCGAAAACGATAAGCAGACGGCGAGGACAAACACAAGGGAAGGAAATAAACAAAATATTGGCCAAATAAACACTGTCGCGTGGAGGAGAGGGCGGGATCACGGTAAGGAATGACGGTATATTGGGCGTAAGGAAACAAATCTAATCTCGATCGAATATGACAGACGCGGCGGCAACATTGATCGCCTTGAGGGACGACGCTATGAAGATGCGCGAACGGCGTCCGTGCCTCATTTCCGAGTTGAACACATCCTCAGCCTCAGTGCTATGTAAAATGTTAGATAATAGCACGACAAGTAATGTGGATACTTACGCAGTACCCACAACCTGGATAAAATCCCTTCCTTCAGAAAATACACCAAAATATTGCCGAGACGTAGTACTATCCGGCGCACGAGAAGGTCCTGGAGATGTGCTGGGGCTTGGACGGGGGGCACTGGAGGAAGCAGAGGCGTAGGTGGACGATGTCTTGGATGATGATGAAGACGGGGCGGAGGAAGCAGAGGCGTAGTTCGACGATGTCTTGGATGATGATGAAGATGGGACGGAGGAAGTAGAGGCGTAATTCGATGATGTCTTGGATGATGATGGAGGTGGTGTCGATGGAGGCGGAGTCGAAGGAGCATCAACAACCTCGATATCATCATCAACGCAATCGTGAGCGTTGAGGGTGCCGGAAGCGCACGTTTCCTGCCAGCTCTTTAACGCCTCCTCGTATGTTTCGTAGCGCCTGTATGATCGCTGCTCATAATTCCAGATTTGAGGTTCAGCAGATTCACTATAAGCAACTTAAAGAAAGAACACTAAAAGAAATTCGGTAACGTACCAAGATGTGTATACGCCCGCTTGGTGCCCGCGACGAACCAAATAGAATCCTTGAATACGAACCTTGGGGTTCGTGATTGCATCTTCCTCGCCGGGATCCGGCCGCCATGGAGGAACACAGCGCGAGCGAGGCCTCATGAACGTAGAAGGCTTTTTCGGTGAGTCTTTTACCATGCGACAGCTGAGGTTAGATTGGGATGGTGGGGGTAAGAAAGAAAGAGGAATGTTCGATCACGAAGTGATGAACATGATGAACACGCGCTTATCGCATGTTCGATCAGTCCTTTACCTGCTTTTACTCCTGTTGGACTGTCCCTACTATGTGTTACGCTCAGAATACACTCGTATACTGCTGCCTCAGTCATGTGCATAATTCTCCGAGGTTTGCTGGATTTCTGAACTGTCTAAAAGGGGTTTAAGAACAGTCGGGAGTCCGTCTTGGTATGGTTGATGTTGTTCACTGTCTCTGAGTCGCAGTCTTGCTGATACTTTTTTCAGTGTCTTTAGATAACATACTAGGACATATGATTCTCTTGCTATGTCAACCTCTGTTCGTCCTACGGCAATGCATTTGACATCGCCTTACATTTGATTCTCGGATTGACTATGAGTGCCGGTTGGCCTCATGGACGAAGAGAGCCAAATCGATTGTGTTCCAGCAACTGTATATAAGTACTCTGTCTTTCTTCGTCTCATTCCTCAGACCTCACTCTGTTACGATGCCTAAAGGAGCCAAACCAGCTGCCTTTCGCCAATCGGCCAAGTCCTCGAGTAACCTCACGCCTTCCACAGTTCTCCGCGTTCCGAGAACACGAGTCGACGAGTTAACACTCAGACAGCTTACCGTGAGACTCAATCGTCTTCGGTCACGACATCCGAGCTCGTCGAAGATCTTCACTCTGCTGCCATGGCTGATGCAGTTGACGGATTTACCTACTTGATGGGTGACGTTGTGCAAGAAGAGCCTCAGGACGACAACACGAATGATGGTATAATTGTTACGGTCTCCCCAGCACGTAATTCGAACAGCGTACGTTGACCTTTTGCTTCTAGATACATTGGAAAGTCTAACAGTCTTACAGGACGATCCGATGGCCACTTGGCGCCAGTTTCGATCTCGTTATCTTGACGAGTTGATCCGCCGGGATGGGCTCGGAGGAGCAGACGACAACTGTGCTCTTTGCCCAGCCTCTCAGTCTGCTCAGCGCGCCGAGTACAGATGCTCGGAAGCTGAGTGTATCAATCTTGGACTGTTATGCCGGGAATGCTGTGTTCGGCGCCACAAGCACCTACCGCTGCATTTTATTGAGGTACAGGATTCATTGGTTGATTAATTCGAGCATTGTTGACATTATGTTTCCAGCGCTGGAACGAGGCGTACTTCGAGCACTCTACGTTACGTGAGCTGGGGTTATCCATGCAGCTCGGACATTCTGCAGATGCTACTTGCCCCCAACGTTACATCACCACTTCCGATTTTACTGTTCTTCACACCAACGGAATTCACTGTGTCTCGCTTTTCTTCTGTGGCTGCACATTTGCGCCACCTGCATATGTACAACTACTTCGACTTGGCTGGTGGCCAGCCACCCCTCTAGAGCCGCGTACGGCATCGACATTCAGCCTCTTACGTTCCTTCCATTATCTGAACACGCTGGGAAAGCTGCCCGCGTGGGACATGTGGCAAGGTTTGCAGGCTATGACAATGAATAGATCTTCCGTGATTCCTCCGAATCGGTACAAAGTTCTCCTACGCTCCATTCGGCAATGGCGACATGTCAAGATGATGAAACGCGGTGGTCGCGGCCACGATGAGGAAGGAATCGAAGGCACGAGTGAGGGAGAGCTCGCTATGCAGTGCCCGGCTTGTCCTCATCCAGGCATAAATCTTCCGAGCAATTGGAGGCAGATGCCAACGAAATTGAAGTGCGTACTCTCACTGTATACCAAACAAACTGTATTCTCACATTCAACAGGTTTCTGTATAGGCTATTGCTCGCCGTTGACGCGAATTTCCGCGCGCGAAATGCTGTGGTATCTACTCCGGAACGCGACCCTCCGCTGGCAGATGGGATTGCTCATTTCATCCCTAGCCTTCCGTATCAGGCCCATATCCGGTCCCATGTCAACGAAGATGACATGGCCGCATGCTCAGGATTCAAGGCGATGTTTTTGGCAAATTCGAAGAACATTCGGGGTCTCAGGACAACAGGGATTGTGGGCGTTACATGCTCTCGCCATGGTCTTTGGAGAGCGAACGGCATGGGTGACTTGCAACGAGGAGAAAGGTATAAAATCTCAATTACTCAACACATTTCTGATCTGATCGTGGCGACAGGTTTTGTAACGTTGATCCACCTGTCGCCGCCTCCCTGAAAGCTGATGAGATGCTGGAGGTGGTGGTCTCCTACGACATTGCATGCAATTACATTGTTCATTTCTGGGAACGTATGGCAAGACTTCCGGAGCACTGGCGGATGCGCTTCGAACCACGTCGTGTGACTTTCTGCATTCCGAAATTCCATTTGTGGGCGCACAAGGTAAGTGACATTCCCACTCACTTAATAAGGAGATATCTGAGATCACGACAGTCCGCGTGCCACGGCCCATATTCTTTCAACTATTTGCCGGGTGCTGGACGAACTGATGGGGAAACGATAGAGCGTAACTGGGCGGTCTCAAACCGTGCGGCTGCTCAAACCAAGATGATGGGACCTGGCGCGCGTCAAGATACTCTGGAGGACATCTTCGCCGCCCACAATTTTCGTACTGTACAAGGTTTTGGTAGGCTGTAACTATGACTCTGATAAATATGATTTGACTCTTTGAAAGGTCGTCTCTTCCTCCGTAAACTGGCTGAGGCTGTAAAAGAAGCCCATGTGCATGCGCGAGAGTTTGTAGAATTTGATGCAGGGTTGACGAGTCTCCTCGGCAAGCCGCTGGTGCAGGAATGGCTTGAGGAACTAGTCGCATGGGAGCAAGATCACGATCAGCCCTGCCCGTACGAGTCGCAGCTGGAGGAACACGAGACCTTGAAGGATGTAGAGCTTCAGCTTCTCAAGGAGGAGCAGGATGCTGTTATTCGGGCAGGAGGAATTGCTCAGGAGTCCAGCATGACATTGTTTCTAACTACAAGCTTTGAGGTGGAGACCTTGCAGTATGTTGATTTCCCTGACTTTCGCCGTATATACCTTCTGACTATACTTAGACGAGCACTCGCCTGGGAGGTCAAGGCTCGACGTTCCGGAACAACTTATCAAGAGGTCAATATCGAAAAGCAGCGCGGATTGATTACTCGTATGATAACCCGGATACGCGGCTTACAGAGGATCTTTATGCCCTCCCTGCGCGAATACTTGACCCCTCAGCAGCTCGTTCACATAGACAGCCCAAGCTCAGTACTTGCTGAGGAGACGAAGCTCTTCCTTCCTTCCGAACTGAAGAAACGCGACCGAGTCCTTGATCGCGCATGTGCTCCAGGCTTGGTGGATGCCGAAGCGCGTCTCCGAGAGGCAGAATGCAGGGAAGCATTGGAGGACTTACGACAGGGCCTTCGCACGCGCTCTGTGGCACACATGTTTACTGTGCGTAATGTAACGGGCCAGAATCCGACTACTCGTGCCGAAGGACTGCAGCGCAAGATTCAGATTGGAATTCAGCTCAACAAACTTCGCTATCGATGGGCACGAAATGCATTGTTCCAGCTCAAAGGACACGGCGAGTGGGAAAGGGAGTTGAAAATTTTAAATGATACTGACATTCGGGGCTTAACCGAACGGATGTTGTCGGCACAGGAGCAGGACGAGAGGAACCGGCTACGCGACCTCGGCATTATTGATGAGAGTGTTCTGGATCCTGCCTCATCAGATGCCGTTGTTGCGCCTGGAGAGGGACGACGCCGAGTGTCCTGGATCTGGTACACGCCAACAGAGATCATCCCAGGCGATGACGACGCATCTGCGTACTCAGTGCACGAAGGTATGTGGAGTTAAGCTTTGTTTATTTGAAACTAAGAGGAATACAGCACTAAAGATCGAATGGTGTAAGGCGCGAGCGCGGAAGCTGCGCTGGCAAGAGGAGGTGGAGCTTTTGCTTGAGGAGATGCGGAGGGTTGTTGAGTTCCACCGATGGTCAGGGTCATGCTGGCGTGCGCGTGTTAATGCGCGAGGAAATGTGTCCCCTGAGCTGCGCCAGGGTATCTCGGCCTTCGCCAGAGAGCAAGCTGCGAGGCAAACCGACTTGGCAGATGGTCTGGAACGGAAGTGGGCAGCAGTATCCTAGCTGACCGGGTGCCATCGCAAACCGTTGAGGTGGAGCTTGATGACGATTTCACGAATGAGGAGGACTTGTACGACGATACTATTGAGTAACCTACGAATACATGTCTTGGAGCACAATAAATTATTTCTGTACATAACTGTGGGTGAATACAAGAAATGAAAGGAAAGAAAGGACTGAGCTGAGTGTACAATCCCTACTACATGACGCATTTCGACCTCCCGATCATAGGGGATCGGGAGGTCGAAATGCGTCATTTGCTGAGGACCTGCAGAATAGGAAAGTAAGCGAGTGGATTTGAATAATGCAGAGTATACCTTAGACAAAAGAGTAGAACAAGCGGGGCAGTAAATGTCGCCTAAGCGCCGCCTAAAGTCCTGCTGCCACATGTCGCGAACCGTTGAACAAGATCTGACAATGCCGAATGTACGTCCGTGAGGCAGCGGCCTCGGAGGAGGGTGAAGACAGTAGACAGAAGATTTGCTGAAACGGGACACGCAAATTCCGCCCCAGCGCAGCCGGTCCCGCCGCCAGAAAGTCGAAGTCCATAGCATACGACGTAGAGCACCTAAAATCATGAGCGTGAGCGTGTGCCCTCGGAGAGGTGCAAAGACACGCCTTACCAAAAAGCAGCCCGATCCGGGCACCCCATCCCGCCCCAGCGCAGCCGGTCCCGCCCCAAAAATGCGCCATGATGCAGCGCCCGACGCAGTAGAGCTGTGGCCCTGAAACGTTACGAGTGTCCTATCCTATGTGCGGAGAGGGCCTCCACAGAAAATCAGCCCGAACGGCGCCGAGACCCGCCCAGTGCGCTGTCCCAAGCGTACTGTCCCGATATGGAAGGAGGCCGCGCGTCGTCTGCGCACACGTATATGAAGGTGCGCCACGATGCGCGGAAAGAGAACATAAACAGACAAGGAGGTATCAGACGTATACGCTGGTGGTGGTGAGCGTGAGAGGCGGGAATGGCGGGAGCAGCCGAATACGGGTGGCTGTACCCGCTCTAGCGCCGCCACGGAAAGACCCGTGAGCCGGCATCCACGGCATCAGCAACGCACCCGGCAACCCAGCCAAGCCGCTGCTGAGCCGTAGGGCAGGCCCTAATGCATTAATAGCTCTCGTGGGAGGTTCTCCCCTAGAGCTATTAATGTAATAAGATGCCCTCTGGTTAGAGGGATTAGGGATATAAGGGTACAGCATAGGGTGCGGGGGCGACGAGCACGTCTACGGCGACGTGCTGGTGGTAAGAGGTTGAGATCTGGGGATCAGTCTTATCTGATCACGGGTGACTACGGGTCACGCGGGTCACGGCGGGTGAACGGACCGAGACCCGCACCCGTACCCGCGAGTACCCGAACCCGCAACCCGGACCGGGTCAGCCGACCCGGGCTATTCACTACCGGTAGTCAGTTGAGCTATAATATTATGCATATAAACTGTGTTATACATATGAATATGATTCAACAGAGCTGCAATAGGCCATAGAGATGATGTTTGCACTTGTTTGACCTCAGTTGGAGGGGATATGAGTGGGTTATAGCTCAAAACTCGTCAAAAACTCGCAAACTCGCGAGTTTTAGACCTGCGACTCGCGAGTTTGAGACAAGTCGCAAGTCCGGACTTCAGATATGCAAACTTGCGCAAACTCGACCTGCCGGACCCGGGTTTAGACTCGTGGCATGCTCTATTTCCAACGCTGGCCACCAGAACCTTGACTTAATGAGGTATCTGACAGAGTATTGTCCCTTATGGCCATTCTTGTCGTGTATGACTTTGCAAACCGCCATTCTTTCGGGTTTTTGTAACACCCGTTTGTGTTCTCCTTTCTTATCTTTCTTGTAGAGCCTGTTATTCCTAACAAAGAACTCGCTTTCAGCCCAATCCTGCATTTTCACAGTCATGTCCGTCGGGAGATCTGATTCTTGCGAGTGGGCCTTGTCTTCCAAGTACGGTTGAACATATGGTAACATGGTTTCCCAAGTGTTCTCTCATTCAGTCCTGTTCTGGTCCGGGAAGTTAGGTATGTCCACCCATTTCTCGATGTCCTCGACTGCAACCGCAGTGGCCTGAAGGACCTCTTGTTCTGTTGTCCACTCGGGTTCCTTACTACTTCCCGAGCTAAGGGTTTGTAGGAAGCCTGTCCGAGTGTCGATGTTGTTTCTGAACGTCTCGAAGTCTAAGGGTTGATCCTCCTTCGGGATGTTTGGATTTTCCTCATACTCTAGCTCTATTGTATCATCTGGTTCGTCGTATGGTACCACGGGATCCTTGTCGGAATGTGGTCTTCGACTCAAACCATCAGGTCCACGTACCTTGCCTGGTACGTGTACCAAAGTGAAGTGATACATTAGGATGTCTTCAGCCCATCGTTGTAGATTGGCGTTCGTGAGGGAGTCAATGTTTGATAACATTCCCTTGATATACTTTGCGTCTACCTCTACGCGGAGCTTTCTACACCCAAGTAGGTAGTACCTACAATTAGAGACCTCAACGAGTCAGCGGATCACGCGGATATATCCATACTCGATCCGCTCGGGCATCTCGGAGATCCGATCCGTATGATCCGTAGACCCGTGGCAGGTCGGATCAGTAATGGATCGCGGATCAGGCTCTGGAGGCGTGAGTACTCGTCGCGAGTACTCGTGTTGACTCGTGAATATTTACATATATATTTAATACTAATTTACAAATTTTTACGAAGTTGAACGGGCCCGAGCGTCAGCCAAACATGCTGCGTGCATGTTTTCTCGCGAACCGGCGTTTCGGGCCGAGTTCCGAAGGCCGCGTAATCGTTCGATCGGGTGCGTCGACTCTCACTCTCACACCACCACGACCACCCAGTGTGCGACGACCGTCGCCACTGCCGCTCTGACGATTGTCAGGCGGCCTCTGGGGTGTTTCTTTTGGGCCTGGCTCTGTGCTGGGGCTGCTGCTGTCTTTGCAACAGCAGCAGGATGACTACTTGTGACACGGATGACTACTGGCCGCCAGACGACTTGCGAACGGGATAGGGTGACGACGAGGATGGACCGACGATGAGGATGGATGGACGACGAGGATGGATGGATGACGAGGATGGATGGACGACGGATGGGGCGGACGATGCGTTGACGCGGACGATGCGTTGACACAGACGATGCGCTGAGCGCGCTGATGGAACCAACGACGACGCATCACCTACACCACCACCATCACCACCACATCATCTTCACCACCACCACACCATCTCCCACCACCATCACCACCATCTCCACCACTCCTACTATCCTCCCACCACCACCCAGTCTGCATCATGCACGACTGAGTGTCCCCGTGCCATTGCCCGGGGATACTCGTCGGGCATGAATAGATTTGGGTGTGTGGAATACTCGAGTTTACTCGAGTACTCGACCCGCTCGGCGATCTCGGCGATCCGACTCGTCTTGATCCGTAATCCGTGGCGGGTCGGATCAGATAAGGATCGCGGATCGGCAGTTTCGGCCATGGGTACTCGCGTGATGGATCGCGGATCTGACCCGGATTTGAGTCGTTGAGGTCTCTACCTACAATGCATGAGTGCTCGGTGTAAACCGAACAGTTCCCGCTTGGCTTGGGAATATCTTGCTTGTGTTTCGTTCAGAGTAATAGACATGAACTTGGCAAAGTACGTCTTCGTAGAGTCTTCAGGATCCTTCTGAGATAAGTAGAAGCCTATAGCCTGGTAGGATGTGTCCACCGACAAAGTTACCGGCGTGTCCCACTCGTACCTGAGAGGTTTTAGCATGGGGCACGTTGTGATTGCATCTTTGAGGGCTTGCATCGAGGCTTTCTCTTCTGGACCCCATTGAAAGGCTACTGCACCACGATTTAACTTGTTCATAGCGTAGGCCTTGACTGAGTAGTCTTTAATGAAGGCTCGGAAAATTCCTGTTGTCCCGAGAAAGGACTTGACTTGTGTCAAGTTCTCGCAATCAGGCCAGTCCTGTATGACCTTTACTCGGTCTGCAGCAGGTTTCCGGCCCGCATACGAACATACATGCCCTACAACTACTATCTCGTCCGCACAGATAATAGCTTTTAGTCCTGAGAAGGTACCACCCGCATACTTCATCCGTTGAATGATACGGTTCATGTTGTTCAAGTGTTCCCACACGAAGCGTCAGATTTTAGGATTTTCCTTAAGTACTTCTGGGTTACCATCCTTGTCTTCGTATCTGGTAGTGGGGCCCTTGACGGGTACATCATCAATGTACGGCCTGGTGTACGCTGGTATCTCATCTCGTAGTATGTGTGTTACATCCTCATGGAAGATGGGCACTGAATTGGTCCACCCCATGGGTAGTGTTCTTAGTCTTAGTGCACCGTAGGGTGTTGAGAAGGTAGTCATGTCTCGTGAAGAGATTGCTAACAACCGTTCATCGTAACCTACATACAAGTCTAAAGTCCCACCACAGGATAGAGCATGACACGAGTTTGGGCTGGTGCAGGTAACTCGCAGGTAACCTGCGACTCGCGACTCGCGACCCGGGTTTGCGCAAGTCGCAGGTTTGAGGTTGGAGCATTCCGCAAGTACTTGCGCAGGTTCCGGTAGTCAGTTAAGATATAATATTATGCATATAACCTATGTTATACATATGAATATGATTCAACAGAGTTGCAATAGGCTATAGAGATGATGTTTGCACTAGTTTGACCTCAGTTGAAGGGGATATGAGTGGGTTATAGCTCAAAACTCGTCAAAAACTCGCAAACTCGCGAGTTTTAGACCCGCGACTCGCAAGTTTGAGACAAGTCGCAAGTCCGGACTTCAGATACGCAAACTCGCGCAAACTCGACCCGCCGGACCCGGGTTTAGACTCGTGGCATGCTCTACCACAGGATAACCCTGCGAACGCTTCGGCTAGTTCCTCGGTAGCTGGAGGTAACCCGGAGTGTGCGATAGTTACTGCGTTGAGTGGTTCTAAACTGTGTACCAGTCTAAGCTTCTTGCCATCCTTCTTAAGTACACAGAACCATCTGGATCGATAAGACGAGTTGGAAGGTTCGTATACACCCGAGTCTAGTTTGTTCTTAATGATCTTACATACTTCATCATAGATACCAGGTGGAATCGGGATATTCCTAAGTACCCATGGTGTATGCTGAATGACTGGCATGTCAACAGGGGGGAAGAAGTCTTCACGGAATTTACCTTTTTCCGATTCTTTCCATGCGAAGCCTTCATTCTGCAGACACATTAGTTGATCCACTAGCTTTCGTTCTTCGGGCCACAGGAACTCTCCTGTATGATCCTTCTGAACTTGCTCTCTACGCTCGGCTGTGTATCTTCCCGTTGGTACAAATTCCGGTGGGTTCTTCGACAACTTAGGTAGCTCTGCTAGCGGGTCTCCTTGTATGTCTCTTATGATTCTGAATTCGTCAGGTAGTGTTCCCAGATGCGGCTTCGTTTTCAATGCTACTGGCTTGTACTTCTTAGCCGCATAGACATCCAGGTGGCGCATCGCGAATATGCCCTTTGGTTTTCTCATTCGTTTCACACCTTGTAAGAACACTTCTTGTTGTTTATTGAGGTAACTTTCTGCCATAGTGATCGTGAACTGGCCAAAGACACTTTGCAACTCCTGAGGGACTCCGTAGAACATCTGTGGGGTGTCTAACACCAGTCCTTCTTCCCATTCGTTGCTAGTGACTGGTTTGCGGATGTCGAAAACTTTCCTAAACCCGTTGACTTTTCTTCGTTCGTAGGTCTCTATGGGGTGTTTCACGGGTACCATGATGGGTTCTTTAGGATCCCGAAACATGAATTCTCGCCTAAGAGGCTTGACTGCTCGATGAACACCATCGTTTGACTTCTTCAAGTACAAGCTAGTCAAGTCGCTTGACGAAAAACTGGTTCTGTTCTGTCCTGGTATATATGTTTCTTGTATTTTATAACCACTTTTCTTATCTCCCGTTATGTAGAGAGCCACCTCTCCTTGATCTGGGATCAATTCCTCGAGCGGCTCTGAAAACCCTCTTGTTGGATAGGTTTGAGATATCTGGGTACTTCTCCCCGAGCGTAAGTGGGCATCGTCAACTTACGACCATTGCTTGGGTCGGTGATGGTGGCGGATACTTGCTCACCCGAGGTCGAGGCAACAAGACTGGCTACTCGTTCGAAGGGTCTACCCAACAAGACTTCGTAGGCAGGAGCCCTAAGAATATGTACTTGTAGATAGAAAGTAATCCCTTCGAAGGTAAATGGAAGATTCCGTGCCAGACCCACCGTTGTGGTTCGGGTTTGATCTGCACTTTCCATGGTTATCTGCACGTTGGGGTCATAAGGAACTCCCAACTCAAGGGCTGCCTTTAGCGACATAGAGACAATCTGTGAGCCGCTGTCTAAGAGACATTCCTTTCTGCCTGCTCCTCCAATAATCGGCCACATGGTTCTTAGTTCTGCGCTTTCAGCTGCTACATTCGCAGCCGGTAAGTTCACGTTGAAGTAAGGACCCGCATACCCATTATTGAAGTGGTATAGCTGTACGACTGGATCTTGAACGACTATCGCGTCCTTCGGTAAGTCACTACCTTCCAGCTTGTTAAAGACATATGCATCGTCTGGCTCAGAGGCCATAAATTCCATCTGCACGTTTACTTTGACGTTCCTACCCTTCAAGAGGTCTAACAAGTCCTTCTGCCAGGCCTCGTTAGTTGCTAACATCTCGAACGGTAAGAACTGTTTCCAAAGAGAACGCCACTCGGGATTTTCGTTGAGCATGGCTCGGATTTTTGAAATCCGTTGATAAGTGCGCTGTTTCTGTTGTTCGACCTCATCATTGGTAGACACTACTGGCCGTTGGGCTTGCAACGCATCTTCAATGATTTTAGTCAACTCGGGATCTCCAAGAGTATCAAGGGTTTTATCCTTGTCAACAGGCTCTTTGACTGTCTCTGGTTTGTCGGGGACTTTGGGTGCTTCCTCGACAGGATCTGTGAAACTGACTTGTTTCTTCACGGGTATCACTACCTCGACTTGTCTTTGACTAGGTCGGGGAATGAAGTTCCCATGCAGATTCGGTCCTGGTTTCCGTTTCATAATTTCTACAGGTTTTTCGTTGTGTTTTTCATTTTTAGACTGTGCACGCGTATTTGCTAATTGGCTCTCAAGAGGCTCTGTGAACGCGTCAACAGGCCCAGGCTTCAGGGAAGGGGAAAGGCTTATACCAGGGAAGGGGTTGTCTTGGTGCCAACTTTGTTGTTGCGCCACGATCAGACGCTCCAACAATTCTTCCTGCATAAGGGTAAGCCTTTTCTCTTCGGGTTCTTCTGAAGCCCTCTCCATCCTCGAGCCTAATCGAAATTTGACTGGGTATCCGATACCCGGTCCGCGTCTAGTATAGTCTGTGGACTAAACATGTCATCTTCGCCATTTGCAATGAAGCTTTGAGTCTTAAGCATAGCTGATGCTTCGGGAGGTAACTTCCCGTTGGTCTTTTCCATGAGGTTCCACACCTGCCACGCTGGCCAGATGCCGGCTTTAGCCTTACTAGAGACCTCAACGAGTCACCGGGTCACCGAGTCATCTGGTGACTCGACTCGCTTCGGGCACGTCGGCGTTCGCACTCGTGTGACTCGCGAGTCACATACTCGCGAGTCCGAGCACGAGTCTGAGTATTCATTTTCAGACCGCGAGTCATCACACGATGACTCGCAAATATTTAGATATATATTTAAACTAAATTTACGAATTTTTTGCAGAGCAAATGGTCCGCAACGTCTCGAGAACGAGACGTGCGCGATTATCCTGCCTGATCCGGCGATCCGGGCCGAGTCCGGAAGCGACGCGTCAGCGTCTGATCGAGTGGTATTTCTCTCTTCTCAACCTCCACCACGACCACCACCACCACCCAGGGAGTGACGATTGTCGCTCCCGCTGCTCTGACGATTGTCAGGCAGCCTGTGAGTGGTGGATTTCGGAATCTGGCTCTGTGCCAGATGTGCTGCTGCTGTCTCTGTGACAGCAGCAGACTGGAACAACAACTGGATGGACGACTGGACGGTGACGACGACCGGATGGTGACGACGACTGGACCGCGGCGCCGACTCAACGGCGCCAACAGCTTGACCGTGGCAACGGCGCCAACTTAACTGCGCTAACAACTTAACCGCCGCAACGGCGCGACGCGGCGACGACTCGACTGCACGATGGCGACTAGATGTCAACAATAGTTTGAGGATGATGGGTGGACAATGATGATTGATTGATAAGGAGGAGAATAAAGTACAGTGAGCACCACTCTTCTCTCACCTTCCCACCGCCACTCTGCCACCTTCCCATCCTCCCACCACCATCACCATCCTCCCACCACTACCACTCTCCCACCACCATCACCATCCTCCTACCACCACCCCACCCTACCCTCATGCCCAGCTGACTGTCCCCGTGCCATTGCCCGGGGATGCTCGCTGTGCATGAATGCTGGGAGGTGATGGACTCGCGAGTACTCGTGAGTATCCGAGATGACTCGGACTCGTGGTGAGTACTCGCGAGTGGACTCACGATGACTCGCGAGTCATCGCGAGTCGAGTCCGACGCGAGTCTGAACTGGACTTCTTTTTCCGTGAGTACTCACGTTACGAGTCGCGAGTCTGACTCGCGTTGGACTCGTTGAGGTCTCTAAGCCTTACTAGCGAGTGATACACCATTTCGCAAGAAGTAGTATTTTACTCCGTTAGGCTTGTATATCCAGCCTTCAGCTTCCATCTTCTTCTGATGAACACACTCTCTAACAAAATGACCTTCTTCACCGCAGAAGAAACACTGGTTATGCTGTTGAGGTGGGGGCGGGGGTCTTGGGTTCCCTTGAGGGTTCCGAGCTATGAAACCGTTCGGTTGAACCGTTGGTGGCCCTCCCGGGTAGTTAGGAGCTCCCTGTGCTAAATGTTGTACAACCTCATACGGGTAGCTCAAAGGCTCTTGAGTATAGTCATATTGCATATGTTGAGTTCGAAGGTTGGGATTTCCCGTAGGGCTCCCTCTTAAAGCTTCTTTAACGGCTGCAAGTAACTGTTCGTGTTGACGGGCTTGAGTCTGCTCTTGCGCCATCCTAGCCTTTGCTTCTAGGTTGAGTTTGTCTAGTAACAAAGACAAGGATTCTGTCTGTTGAGCCAATGACTCTGTCTTAACTCTCGACGTAGAGGCTGGTATTAACATACAGTCAAAAGTTCTACCGGTTACCTCAGTGGGTTCCGCTGCTTGACCGAATATGTTCATGTCCCCAAAATGACTGCTAATAGCATCGGACACTTCATTCAACGTCCACTTCATGCCATTTGTCTTGGCGTTCGCAGACGGCGTAGGATGCATCCGTTTCAATTCGACTTGTATACTGGCCCAAGTGGGTCCTAGAATACAAGGGACGAGTGACTCTATAGCGGTCTTCTCGGTAATGTCTTTGCTTTTGATTAAGTACAGTAGTACGTGCATAATTACGCGCTTGAACTCAACCCAACCAGACTTGTTATAGATCGGGTTGGCTCGGTAGATGTTAAGCTTCTCTTCAAGTTCCCGAGGCGTGTGTTCTCGGTCTTCGGTGCCAGCACCGTAGCTTTCGAACACTGCTTTCTTGAACTCGTCGTATTTAGCAGCACTGTACTCTGGCATAGCAAACCATTGCTTTCTAACGTCTTCATCAACATAGCTGACAGCTATCTCGATCTTAAGAGCGTCTTCTTGGATCTTCTTAGCTGGGAACAACCAGTCTAAGGCGTTGAAGTATCTTTTGATTCCGGCTTAAGTAGCCGTAAACTCGGGTGCATGTCTGGTCCCCGGAATCGGCAGGTTACTACCGTCCAACTTGTCACTAACCGCCTGCGATGGGTAGTTGGCGGGATCTAAGGTAGCAGACATGGTGTTTCGTAAACTAGCAAATAGACTATTGGGGTGTAAAGGATAGGCTGCAAGACCAAAGTCTTCGTCTTCTTCACTCGATTGGTCTTCTGTATACGAGACAAGCGAAGGCTTGAAAGGTCTAGGTGCACCTGGTGCTTTTGGGTTGTTAGTCCTTGTCTGAGGAGTAACGGGTGTCGGGGCTGAAGTAGCTTTCCGACTTGAAGGTTGGTTTTGACTAGACTGAGCTGCTCTGGCAATGGCTCGTTGTCTATCAGCTTCTCCACCGTTTACTAAGTAACCTGGCGGATGTAAACTTGGTCTGAGAACTCGACCTGAACTAGTTGAAGCACTTGAAGTACTCGCACTTGGTCTAGGTGGAGGTGAACGCTCTGCCTGACTTTGCGTGTAACGCGAAGACTGCGAATTCGAGGTTCTTTTGGGAGTAATTTTGGTTTTTGGCGGGTAACCTTTGGATTCCGAATCCTCAAGTTAAAAAAACAGATAAGCCCCCTCGCGGTGGGCTCCAAAATATGATGTGCAGTGCAGAAATACACCACAGAAATACACACAACCAAACACAAAACAAAACAAACACTCGGGACTTCTGAAGTCCCTAATGAACAAGTACAAGGATCCGACCTTATCACTCGTAACGAATTACAACACCTGATAGTCCCGTTGATCCCGCCTAGTTAGGTATCATACTGTGATGCCAGTGTGACACCTAATTAGGCCGACTTGACCGTAAAGCGCGGTCAAGCTCTAGTTAGCCATTAAATACTGCTATACTACCTTGTAATAAATTTATTCTTAAGACTTCTGGCGGGTACGGAGGGCTATGCGCAGCCGACGTCCATGCGCTTATTCCCAATCGGGAATGCACCTGTTCTACGGGCTCATCATTACTTGGATGACGCACCCGCCTTACCCAACTGCCAAATCGGGTACCCGACCATCATCCCGCCGCCTTGTTCACTGGAGCTCAGATAAAGGGCAAATAAAATTGTATAAAAACATCTTAAATTACAGACAACAGGAAATGGCATATTTTAATCATCTAAGGTGCCAACGGCTCCAGACGCGTTGACCACTCTGGTTGGCAGGCTGGTCCTCGCCGTCACTGGCGATCAAGTCCTTGCTCTTGCGCAGCAGGGTCTCCATGAGTCCGCTCCCTTCCCAGCGCGCTCCTTATCTATCCCACCGCTGGGCTTAGCCGTGAGGCAATGGTCGGATGAGGAAGGAATAGTCCATGCCGCGCAATGAAAACAGCGTCACCAGCGACGGTATTGCTGGCGCCAGTGCGTTTGTCGACAGGTGCACAGAGGCAAGGTGTGAAGGCAAGGAGTATCCAGGATGATCACGGTGGGATGTAGGGAAGTGGAGATAGAAATGAACCAAAACACACCACCACCGCATCAACAGCAGACGACGCGGCACCCTGATCCACCTCATCCGCTCTTCAAGCCCGCTCGCTGGCGGGGCGGATGGGTCCCGAAGTCGTGGTGAGTTTGCAGCCTCTTGAATGAGGGCTTACGCGCCTAGTTTGCGTTCCAAAGTCATCCGCGGCTGTTGGAAGCCGTGGAGACGATATCCGAGGTGGTCCAGGAAAGAAACAGGCAGAAGAGGGAGCAAAGAGGCCTCAGCTGAAAGTCTGGGGCTGGATGGCGTGTCGCCGTTCGTCTGCCGTGGCGGTAAGACGACAGAAGCGATGAGAAAACAGCTCTGATCGTTGTCCGGCATTTGCCGGATCACGTTCAGAGCAGACTAAATGTCGCTCGGAATACCAACCACGGCCTCGGAGTAGATGAGAGACTATCGGTAATTGACCTGGAGATTGTAAATACTGGAGAGAAAGTAGGATCAAGGAAATCCACGCAGAGGGTAATGCGGAACTCACCACAATCCTTACGTAGCAAGTATACCATACTATAACTGCTTCGGTGGGGCGGGTGTCACTGGCAGGCGGCGGCGCATCTGAACAAGCCTTCGTGGTAGAGGCCGACATTGATGGGTCAATGGCAGACACACTGAGGTGTGACAGCTGAAGTGTTGGCGCAGTCGGAGGTGTTGCAGAGGAGAAGATCAGTTGTGTGTGAGGGTAAATCACAAAATTGTAAGGCTATCCACTTAAGAATCTGACAGTCATCAGACTTTTATCAGACTTAAACTCATGCGAACTTCTGACTGCCTAGTAGAGCCGGGCTTCACCTCGATAATCAAGATATATACATCCCAAGGTGTACCAGGTATTTTAAGGTGTCTCCAGATGCGCCATTGCCCGCCGCCGTCGTCGACAACGTTCCCGCCGGCATCTCGGCATCTCAAATTCCCACCACCAAGCACTAACGTGGGTTCGATTCCATCTGTCGACAGCGTCGAGATTTGCCTCCGGTGATGCGGACCGTGAATCTGAATGCTGTTCGACTTCCGTGTCTTCCACTCTTACCACCACCACCAACCCCCAAGGAGCGTCCAGACGGCAACGATGACTGCCACTGCCACCATGGACCCAGATTACGACCACCAGGATCGCGTAAGCCCCATGGATGGGCCGCATAACATGCAGGATAACTACTGGTGTACGCGCAACGCGATTCGAGTGCCAGCAGGAGCTGGGACAGCAAACAACGCCCACCACCACTACAGACGCCAACACTACGTCTCGTGTCCTCGAATATGGTTTCCATGATGCGTATATGCTCGCAGCTCCATTGCCGGTATGGTTGCGCTGGGCTGCCACTCCACAGTTTGGAACCCCCCACCCGCCCGCGAGTGGGCTTCAGGGATGGGACTGGGTCGGATGGGGAGTGCTGTATCGTCTGCTGGCGATGCAGCACTGTTGGGTGAGTTTTTTTTTCGTGTTAGTTTCTTATTATTGTCGATGTTGACGGCGGTTGCTGGCGCCGTCAATGCCGCTCTCTATACTACATTCTCTAAGTTCCAGGCCTCGTCGCGATGCGCATACGCTGCCTACATCGGCGCCGGCCACCCCTCCACATCACTCCCATCGTTCAGGCTTACACCCATCTCGTCACTCATATCCACTGCCCGCCGTCACTCCATCTCCAACCGCAACCGAATTACTGACGGAAGATCTGGACCGAGATGGTGGGCCACGAATGACTCGTATTTCGAGTGTGAGTGCGCCCGGGTGCACAGTGCCCATATCTAGTACCACCTTGCTTGACGGTCACGACTTACTTAACAGTTCGGAATCCTCTATTAGTAACGAGTAGTTGTATCATTTTATTTACCATTTAATTGTGATTCTTTTTGCCATTTATCTGCGCTCTAATAATGAGTAAGGCGGCGGGATAATGGTCGGGCACCCGATTTGGGTGAGCAGTGATGGCGGACCGTGGTACGAGTGCGTTGAGCACGTGTGAATGAGCAATAAGAATTATTCCCGATTGGGAATGGACGCGCGCGCCCGTACTCGCCAGAAGGTGTCAAAAATAATTTTCTTCAAGTCCATTAACTACCTATTTAATGCCTGACTAGTGCTTGACCGCGCTTTACGGTTAAGTCGGCCTAATTAGGTGTCACACTGGCATCACAGTATGATACCTAATTAGGTCGGAACAACGGGACTATCAGGTGAATTACAACCTTAGTCAAGATCTGGTGACTCAAGGAGGTTCCAAACGGAGGGGTGTGATGTACTTCCTGTACTAACACAAGTGCAAGTTCGAGGGAGCTAGGGGTTCTTAACTTATGGGATTCCGGGGAAGTGGAAGTTCCCGTGGTCTTAGCCGAATGAGGTGACACTCAAGTACACTGAGTCTCGAGGACTAACCGGTTGACTAATCTCGTGTATTCACTCTTTTAACTCAACAGAGTATAGGGACCAAGATCGCCTTTGGGTACGTAAAGATCCGCGGGGCTTGGGTACACTAAGTTGGTCTAAACTAACCACAGGTGCCTGTCTTCTTATATGAATCCGAAGCAGTTGCAAGCGCGGTGACTTCAAGGGTTCTTAAGTTGCCTTGTCCACAGCTCTTGTTTCTGTCGTTTAAACTCCGTCTCGGGACAGAGGGACTTTCACAAGTGCTATTCGCAAAGTTCCCGAGTACTAACTCAAAGATCACCAAGTAAAACTGTTACTGGTTCACGGGGGTTCTGATCGGTTGATAAACTTAAACCGGGTGGAAGCAATGGTTTCCGAGTCAAAGATACACTGGTATTTCACTTATGCTGTATACGCGGGTGCAAATTAACTACTGACTACGACGTTGTACAGGCCTTTATATACTACAATCCGGGACTATACGGGTATAAACTACTTACTCTTCGGGCCTATAGGAACTATGTTATCGGGTGCACTGTATCCCGGATGACTCATTTCGCCTGCGGATTGCGTGCTTTGGGTGGTATTTGATATAATACCTTGTGCTCGCCGGGCTCAACTGGTAGGATGTTCCTTATGGAATCCAGCTGGTCCGACTCGTCGTAGTGCTGTTACTGTTCTGGGTACTAACTAAGTACCCTTGTACTTAGGTTCTGGTGAAAGGTCTGATTCGTAGCTTTCAAAGGATACCCAACTTGTCAAGGGTGTCTCTGGGAACTACGCCACTATGGTAGTTTTACTGGTTGGTCTAGTCAAGAGTAAGGGACTTGAATTGTTCCCGTTCCTGATTGCTCTGCATGACTCTGCATGGTGCCGAGTCTTATTTAATGCCGAGTCCATGTGACGTACTGCGCCACTCGGAATTAAATGCAAGCCGGCTTGATTCCGGTGAAGTTTCCTGACTCATACTCAGGGACGATACGGGTTCGTAGAGATCCCGATACGTGGTACGTGAGGGTCCATGGGTACACTTGGTACACATTCTGAACAACTTCCGACTTCTGGACTTGTCTTTGAGGTCTTGTCTAAACACCTTGTTTAAGTACTTGTCTTTTATGAAGCGTAATCGAGTCGAACTCGAGGCTCATCGGGTTGTAGTAACATACCCGAGCGCATTGAGTATTTGATATTCAGGTACGTTTTAAGGTTTCTGTAGAACGTTACGGGAAATGCCGGGTTTCGGTAGTTCGGTCCGTAGGCGCGTATTGGCCACCTAGGAGTCTCTTCGCGTCCTAAGAGAGTCTCCTGTAAGTCTTTAGCGTAGACTTCTAAGTACTTGGTGTCTTGTTTAGACATGTCTTTCAGTCTAGAGGTCGTACAGAATTCGCAAAATGTAGCCTTTCTGCTTCCAAACTGTACTGTGCGTATCAACGTAAGCCCTCAAATGAGGCTGCCATGGACTACTTTTTTGCGCTCTGCTCTTTCATTGAGCAGTGCGAACGCGTAAGCCTTCTCGATGGAGCCGTGGCGTCTTTGAATGACAACGACAGGCTTCAAGAGGCTGGATGAGCCCCCACGCTGTCTCGTTCTTACATTCAATGAGGCAATGGGTGGATTTTTAGAGCTGGAAGACGTCACAGACGCTTCCAGTCCAAGACACTACGTATTTGTATTCTTCTCTTTCTAGTCGCACCTACTGTACGGTTTCGACCGCAAGTTCGCATAACGCGTCACGCGGGCCTGGGAACCGAACTTAGCTTAAAACATAACGCATCACGGACCTCAAATTCAGAGTCAAATCGCCCAAAACGGCAAAAATTTCGCTCCCGCCTACGGCAGGACGTCCAAATATAGTAATTTAGACCCTTGTGCCTGGTTACGAACTTGTTTCATATAAGTTCGTAGCATAACGCGTCACAGGCCGCGAACCTACAGTCGAAACCGTACAGTATCATCCCCTCGCTACTACTGTCCTATTTCAACTGTAAGTTCACGTCACAGGTTACAAGGCCTCCAAATTTCCTTATCGGACACCGGAAAACGCCTCCGATCACTTATCGGGCGTGGGAAGGTCAAAAAATTCAAAATTTTGTGAACTTACGGTCGAAATACTATAGTATTTCCTCCCATGCCCCCACCTTGGTTGAACCATGCCTTTCTGCACTTGATTAAGCTGTGGTTCTTGCTTTTGCAAGTAGCTGGGGCCTCACCAATGCATATTGTGCACGTTGCTAACTCACCTTATGCTGTAGGGTTAATTAGATATCCCTTCATATAAGAGGAGGCGGTGATTCAATAACAGCTCTTACTAGAGCACTCTAATCAATGACTATTTCTAGATACACCTAGCATCGCTGGCAGGTCAGCAGCATACTGATGCCATACATGCTGTGGGGGTAGGCAATCGCTGCGACCTTCCCGAGCTTGCCACTATTTGGCTCACCTGGGCCCTCTCTGCTACCTCCACCACCACGATGGCACACCTCCCTCCTGGCTTCCTCACCTCAAATTTAATAGTTCTGTAGATGCCGATGTAGTATGATATAATATCTAAGTCATTTAGCTGGGCAGATTTTGAAAATTTTGAGTGGAAGGCAGTGAACCCGATAAGCATACAAGCTTAAACTTTGAATTTGGGAAATCCCCCCAGCCAAAATACTTCATTATATGCCTGAAATACATCCCCAATTTTTTGAGCTGGTCAGTTGACATGTCGAAGCGCGAGCTGTCATCGATAAGGGTGACATTTTGTGTGATGAATGTGTGACAGTTCGCATTACTTATGCCACGATCTGACTGAAAAAGCTTCGTCGCCGGTCAGTTTGGCAGGTTTCACAGTGGAATAATTGATAAAAATGTTAAATACAGTTAATGGATACAAAACGAGACTTCTAGTCATGTACTACAAGCTTTCTCGGCCAAGAAGTTGATTGACACCAGGTGTGCCATCTTTCACGCTCTCGATCAGCTTAGTAAGCGCACAGGCACTACCCCAATTGCCCACCCCTACATGCCGAGTAGCTGGGCTGGGTAGGGTATTTGGCAGGTAGCTAATAATAGATAAATCCAGCAGATATATATCTAATAATAGATTCTTTCAATGAAGAGATTAGATATTAATAGGAGATAATCAGTAGACTCTGGGATGGATAGGGGATGCCCTTGGCTACACAATTGTGGCGTATTTTTGATCAGGGCAGAGCTGGGATGAATGGGGTAGGTGAATACATATAAGAATTTATTAAATAAATAGTGATCTGAGCTTCCGATTGATTTAAATCACTTTTTGAACTCTTCCACCTAAATACCTTTTGCCGCTGATGTTGTCTATTTGACTGTACACACTTGAACTTAGTACTCGTAAGTAATATTTTTGCTTGTTCAGGATTTGACGACTTACCTTTGGTACAGGCTGGAGCTTAGACTTCCCCTTGCCAGCTTTCTTATGACGCAGCGTCGCCACTGCTTGCTGCATTTCTGCGATCCTGCGCTCTAATTCTACCGCTTCTTCATCAGAATCGGCCATCCTCTCTTCGGCGTCGACCTGCATCCTCACGTCGGTACTTTCCAATCCAGGCAATGCATTGCCACGAGACGCCGGCTTATAGTCGTCATCGTCATTAGACATGTCAAGGGTATCATCCTGAAAATCACCATAAAATGCCTTCTTACCATGCGTTAACCGTCGACTATCACCTTCATCCTCATCTTCATCCTCATCCCACCTCCTATCACCCGACAGGAACCCTTCGGAATCCGTCCCTGGTGGTACATCTAGGAAGTTCCCAGCATCCAGAATTTCGTCGTCTTCAAGACGCGCTGATTTCTCCCCTTCCTCGTCAGACAGCCCAAGCTGGTCGAAGTTGAGCTGTCCAAGAGGTGACAAGGTGCAATCGTTTTATATGGGGCAATAGTGGGCCTTCGAGGGAGAGTGCGGGAATCGACCTGGCGACGGCTTGTAGATGGGAGGAGGAGTACCGTGTTGTTCATCGAAGCTGGTACTACCAGCTCCCACCAAGCGTGTCGCGTGTTTCTTCTTCGGCGGATAAGTCGCTGTCTTTCAGTGCAAGATTGGCTAGCATGGATTGAAACATTTGTCTAGACATTATCAGTATGTGCTGAGACGAAGTGGTCAACGCTGGTACCTACCATTGTGTCATCTTGCTTTTTTTCGTCATCTTGCTCAGCCTGACTGGCTGAACGCTCTACCTTCTTGACTGGTCCTTGTTTTGGTACGATGGATTTCGAGAGGGCAATGATATCCACAATAGACATTTCTTGCCTCTGTAAACGGATACGGTAAGTGGCTGGGATTCCATATTTTGGCCTTGACTAACCTCTGTATCCTCCTTTTGCAGCTGGTCCTCGACGCCTGCAATGCGGAAGACACTCTTCTTCTTTTGCGCTGCCTTAGCCTTGGCATCTGTATGCTTTTTGGCAGCCTTGTTGTCCTGTATCTTTTGACGCGCTGCATGCAGCTCATCCTGTATGTGCGGAATGAGCTCATCTGGAGTATGGACCTTGTGGCCATGCGTAACCACTTTTTCATGCAGCGGTGATGCTGCAGGTCTAGGGAGCATTGCTCGTTGGGTTGCACCGAATGAGGGGGGTGACAAGCAGTGCGAAAAAAAATTTGATCGGTAAGACCCCCATTTTGTATTGAGCCGCATCTTACATTCTCCCTATCTAGATTCTTCCTTCCTTCAACTACCACGATGAATACTGTGCAGTATAAGCTAATGCGCCCGTATCCTTGCCCTCACGGTTGCGGCAAACAATTTCGCAATCTGTCCGGACAAACCCAACATGTCAACGCCATCCATTATCAGATTCCTGCGATAACGACAACATCAACGATGACGTCACATGCCACCCCAGCCTCCTCACCACCCTCGTCGGATCACAATGGCGCAGGTTCCAGCCACAATGATATGGATGTCGATGGTCCAGACTACAACGGGATCGACTCTGACCATGGCGGCGATCCTGCCCCACGGTTGTCTCCACCAAGAGAGGAGCACACTTCACGTCGCACCCGTATCTACCATCCTCAAATGATCAGTAATTATCCTTTCTTGCTGCTCTATACTTTTATATCTCTGAACTATCTTGGAACTATCTTTGTTAGGAACTCTCTGTGATATCAATGGCACCCCTCTTCCCGCCAGTACTCCTCCTCCACCTCGCATGCACCCCGATAACCCTTACGAGCCCTTCCTCAATGAAGTTCAATTCGAACTTGCTGACTTCACATTTCGCAAGGCTAAACTCTCTGAAGGACACATCAACACTCTGCTGGATATCTTCAGAAAGGCTATGGACAAGGCTGAAGGCGAGAGGCCCTTTGCAAATGCGAAGACTCTCTATAGCACCATTGACGACA